>CM068375.1:310574409-310779818 GCA_034769895.1 Magicicada septendecula
GTATTAAAAGTATGTTCTTAATTTCACTCAAGTAATAGTAAAACATTAAATGGAAATTCTCTTCTAAAATGAGTTGTGTCAGTACTTAGCATAACCCACAGATCATGTTTGTATCTAGGTACATGTGAACGAATCCTGGGACCCTGTAAGCTTTCGTAACGGTAAGTAACAAATTAATTGGAAATATAATAATAATAATAATCATAATATATGTGAGTGACGGTAAGTCACAAGATCTACGCCGTTATAATGATGCAGTTCAAACTGATGTTGCAGTAATATTTAGTACAGTTGATGGTGAGCCACCCTTTGAACGAAATATGGTTTCGTTTTCAAAAGTTAATGGTACCATTAAAAATATCTCTGTTTTGGATTCATCATTGGACCCTTTAGCGTATCCATTACTTTTTCCAAATGGTGATACTGGGTGGCATATCAATATTTCTCATAATGTACCAACTACATCTAATTCAAGAGCGCCCAGAAATAAATTAATCATGCTTCAGTATGCAGCCTATCGACTTGCAATTAGAGAAGATTTTAGCATGTTGCACCATTCACAAAAATTATTTCTGCAGTGGATAGTTGATATGTATGTGAGAATAGAGGGCACAAGGTTACATTTCATTTGACAAAATCAAACAAGTCTTAGGTCTGAAGTTTACAACAATTTAACAGATTATTTAGAATTGAACCCCAATGCCAATAATGTTGGCCGTAGAGTAATTTTACCATCTTCATTCAATGGATCTCCAAGAAATATGTATCAGAATTATTTAGATGCAATGTCAATTGTACAACATTTCGGAAAGCCTTCTTTGTTTATTACAATGACTTGCAATCCAAGTTGGCCTGAAATAGTTAGCAATATTGGTGTAGGTGAGTCAGCTAATTTTCGACCTGATATTGTTGTGCGTGTATTCAAGTCCAAACTGAAAGCATTAATTGAGGGCCTTACACTAAAAAAAATCTTCGGTAAAGTTGAAGCACTCATTTATACAATTGAGTTTCAAAAGAGAGGATTGCCTCATGCTCACATTTTACTCTCTTTAAATGAGCAAGATAAAATTGTTAACGCTACCGATATTGATAAAGTTGTATCTCCGGAGATTCCTAACATTCAAACACATCCTACATTACATGAATATGTTGTAAAACACATGATGCATGGTCCATGCGGTGTACTTAATCCAAATTCTGTATGTATGAGAGATGGAAAATGCACAAAAGATTATCCAAAACGATTTAATGAATTTACATGTGAATCATTAAATGGATATCCATTATAGAGAAGGCGTGATAATGGTATTAAAACTGAAGTTCGCGGTAGTTGCCTCGACAATCGTTATGTTGTACCATACAATCCGTATTTACTTGCCAAATTTAATTGCCATATAAATGTTGAAGTATGCACTACAGTTAAAAGTATTAAATACATTTATAAATACGTGTATAAAGGCTATGACAGTGCATCTGTTGAATTAGGTTCAGAGAGAAATGAACCAGGTCAAGAAATACAAATCGATGAAGTTAAAAATTTTTTAAATGGCCGTTATGTCGGATCAACTGAAGCTGTATGGCGCATCTATGAATTACCAATGCATTTTCAATCACATGTCATCGTTAGACTTGACATTCATTTACCGCATAGACAGAATGTTTACTTTCGAGAAGGGCAAGAACGTCAAGCAATTGAAAATGCAAGACAAACAAAATTATTAGCATTTTTTGAATTGAATCGATCAGATCCATCAGCGCATGAATATAAGTATATTGAAATTCCTTTGCGTGGGAAGATTCCCGAAAAAAATGGAAGAAGAGAAGGCGTGGAGGTGATAAAATCATTACACGCATATATGTAGTATCACCAAAAGACATCGAACTTTTCCATTTACGATTGCTTTTATTACATGTCTGTGGTCCAAAATCATTTGAGGATGTTAGAACATACAATGGAATTATACACACTTCTTTTGTTGAAGCGTGCCATGCTCGCGGCATTGCTTCAAATGATAATGAATGGCGCGAATGTTTAAATGAAGCAAAAGAATTACATTCACCAAAACAAATGCAAAATTTATTTGGTTACATTTGTGCATTAAATGTGCCAGCCAATGCATTGGCGTTATGGAATGAATTTAAAGTATATCTTAGTGAAGATTTTTTGAGAGATTACAACGAAGAAGTATCCTTTAATACAGCTCTATTAGAAATTGAAGATATTTTGAATGTTCATAATTTGTCATGTCAAGAACTTGGTTTACCAGTTCCCACGTATTCGCAGACAACAGACGAAGCAAATGCTATTGATCCAATAGAACAAGAGTTTCTGTTTTCTGAGCATTATGAAACTGCAAATATTGAACAGCGTAATCTAATTGATCGTGTGATTCGTGAAGTTTTGCATCATGATACTGGATCTAATGTTTTTTGTTTAACCGCTCATGCAGGTTGTGGAAAAACATTCACACAAACAGCAATCATTCACAAATTAAATTCGCTTAATCTTAGTTGCATTGCAACAGCGTTCAGTGGCATAGCTTCAACTCTATTACTTGGAGGTAGAACTTTACACAATGTGTTTAAATTGCCTATACCCATTTTGGAAAATTCTGTAGCGAATATTACCGCAAATAGTAGCTATGGACGTTACATAAATTCATCATCATTGATAATTATTGATGAAATTTCTATGTGCCCACTGCAAGTGTTAAAAATCACAGATAGATTATTGCAGGATCTATGCGATGAAAATGATAAACATAAACCATTTGGAGGGAAAACGATACTTCTGTGCGGTGATTTTCGGCAAATCTTACCAGTTGTCCCACATGGATCATGTGCAACTTTAATTAAAAATTGTGTCACGAGTTGGCATAAATTTGTTTATTTTCATAAAGTAACGTTTACTCAAAATATGAGAGCCTTACCAAGTGAATAGAATTTGTCGAATTCTTGAAAAAAATTGGTAATGATGAAGCCCCACAATTCCCTCAGTTTGGTGAAAATATTATTGAAATACCTCAGCAATTAATAGGAGATGAAAATAATATTATTAATGAGGTGTATGGAAATATTTCCGAAAACATACTCTCAGATAACATATTGAAGTCAGTTATTTTAGCACCTAAAAATGATGATTGTACTTTTATTAATACTGATATACTTAATCGAATACCAGGTGAACAGAAAACATATCATAGCTACGATAAAATAATTTGTGATGATGACAATGAAATCAATAACTATCCAGTAGAGTTTTTGAATTCTTTGACTATTAGTGGTTTGCCACCACATAAGTTAGTATTGAAAGTTAATTGCATCGTTTTACTGATCAGAAACTTAAATACAAAGGAAGCATTAGTCAATGGAACAAGAATGCGCATCAAGTGTATGCATCGTAATGCTATTGATTGCGAAGTTTTAACTGGAACCGCACGCAATAAGAGAATTTTGATTCCACGTATAAAGTTAACATATTCCGGTACTGTTTTACCATTTAACTTTCAAAGAACTCAATTTCCAGTTATACGAGCATTTGCGATGACAATAAATAAGTCTCAAGGACAAACATTCGAAAAAATTTGAATTTTATTGAGGCAGCCAGTTTTTACACATGGTCAATTTTACGTCGCAGCAAGTAGAGTTCGATCATTCGATGGTTTGAGATTTTATATTTCCGAATATAATGGCCAAGTGCATTTAGCAAATGATGAAAGAGTTTTTACAAAAAACATCATTTACACAGATGTTCTGAATCATTAAATTCACTTTCAAACTATTTTAAGTTCAATGGACAACATTTATTTTTTTAACCGCCCGTTTTTTTTTATTTAATGAAAAATATATGAAAAAATACGAGGCACGTATTTTTTATTTCATTTTTTCTATTGTATTAATTTTTATTTAAATTTTATATAATTCGAAAAAGATAGGCAAAATAACTGTGTAGCCTTGGCGAAACGGGGTCAGTATGGCAATAAAAAAACCCCAAGGAAATGTCAAAAGACACATTATTGCTTTTTAAATATGGCTTAGCCAAGCTAAACCTCATTTTTCCTATCTTTCATATTTTTCAAATAACTCGAAAATTAATGCATAGAAAAAAAATTAAAAAATTATATAAGCTTTGTAGCAGATAATCTTCAAACTGTTTTCGAAATTTGTACCTTACCAAAAATGAAATGTAATCCACTGGAATTGGAAACAATGTATCTTATACTTCTATGAATGTCAAGTCTCATTTTTATTAGCGTTTATTTGATTCAGTAATAACATGAAAAAATTAAAACTGACAATGAATTATATCAAAAAATAAATACGAATACAAGCTGTAATTGTGTTTTTTTTTTCAACTGTTACTAACATTAAATTTTAAATTTCATAGGTATTGCAGGGAATTAAGGCAAACAACACATGCTAATGACGTATTTGTACACGCTCGCAGCTGACGTAATAGAACAAAATTCAAAAAAAATATATGCAATGATTATAGAGGTATACTCTTTGACAAAAGAACCTCAATAACGTTCAAACTTAAAAATTTAATGAATTACGGTCGAATTTCGACCACTGGGCGACCACTAGTAATCATAATTATACAGACTTTTCAAGTAATTTTCAACCCTACACATATGCAAGAAAGGGAGATACATGAGTGCTGTCGAGGAATTTGAATTATATAAGGCAGTTAAGGACACAAACACAAAAGAAATCCTCCTAAATGAACAGTTACTGTTTCAGTCAAATTCGCTATACGATACGGCTATACAAATACAGACAAAGTCCACAGTGTGCGGCGAGCAATAACATAGACTCAGCAGTCGACCGTTGTAGTCCGGGATGCGCATCTCGACTTGTACGTGCTCCAAAGTTTAAATGTTATTATTGTTGATTATGTGTAAGTTATGTTATATGTTTTATGTGTTGATATTTTTACTTAAATGACAATACCTGAGGATGGGACATATGTCCCGAAACGCGTCGTAATAACAAAGAAGAAATAAAGCCACCAGACGGACAAACAAAATAAGGTAAATACTTTATTCTATCAATATAAATAAGTGGCTTGGACACCGATAAATATTGTACTGCTGTTAAAATGCAACACAGTACATAAGAGGAAAATAATAAATTTTAAAAGAAAAAATATATAAATTTATTAGAATTGGAACATATGTTTGAAAATGTAAACAAAAACATTGTATTGACTCACCCATCAACATAGAGGTAGATGCCTATATGAGATAAAACAGTATAAAGATATATGTTATGAAAAGAATATATGAAATTTGAAATGAATATTATAATAAGAGGAAATAGTAAGAAAATTATCATATTATAAATACAAACTAGAATTAAGAATATTAGAAATAAAATAAATATGTTTAAAAAGAAGTAGAAAAGTTATATAAGTTTTTAAGAGGTATATGATAAAAAGATGTAACGAAGGTAGGGGATTATCAATGTGGCAAATTTGTAAATTGTTAGAGATTGTTTTTGGAGAGTGATGAAGAAAAAATGTATTAGTCTAATTTAATACCAAATACTATAAAGATGAAAGAGAGGAATTATGTAAAATGAGTCTAAATTTATATCTAAGGAGAGTAACATGAGTAGTCTAATTTTATATTGAATACTACAAAGATGAAACAGAGGAATTATGTAAATAGAGTCTAATTCTTAATTCAATCAGAGTCACATTAAGAATCTTAAATTATAATAACTGTTGTACATCATAAAAGTAATGTAACTTGGAAAAGAAAATAAAGCAAAGGAGTTTGAATAGTGATTCCAGAGTTTGATTATAATATTGAATAAATAAATAATAATACAAAAAAATATAACAAGATCCTGAATAGAACGACGACAGAAGAGGAAAATCTTGGACTGGAGAAGAGTTTCAATGGCCCTAACGAATAATTAAGTGTTCAAAGGAGACATCGGTGTTGCAGTAATCTTGGAGAGCGGTATCCAGCGGTAAGAGCAATAAGAGATTCGTGTGAAGAAACAGATCGCCAAGCTGAATATTGCTGTTGAAGAAAGGTAAACAACAACCAGAAGTGAACCCGTGGCAGCTAGAAGAATTCAGAGACGGTTAAGTTACACTAATACGTTAGTTATTTTTTACATGGTTAATTACCAAAGTACTACCTATTAACTGAATCTGGGTTGGTTTAAAGAAAAGACATTAATAGATATAATCGTAAATACGATAAAATAACTTAATAATCATTAACCATGAGAAAAAGAGTTTCTTTACATGTACTGGTAAATAAAAAAATATAATAACAGTAGGTACAGATCTTTATTACAAAACCTGTAATAAAAAAATAAACCAGTGCAAAATGGCGCCCATATGTGAAAGCAAAGATTTTCTTTAAACCAGCACCAAATAACACAATTTTGTTAAATTTAATTAGTATAAAAATCTCCTGGTAATTAAATTAAGTTCAATATTGTAAAATGGCTAACAAACTAGAGCAACGATATGAATTAAGGAGTAATAGTGTTGAAGAGGAAGAAACTGAAATGGAAATAATAGTAGAGGATGCCCAAGGGGACCAACCAAAGAAACCAAACCAACTAATGGATGCAAATTTCCAGGAGATGATGAGAATTATAATGGAAGGGAATAACAAAACCAACGAAAATTTTAAACAAATGAGACTAGATAATGAAAATTTATTAAAACAAAATAATGAGGAATTAAAGGAGACCATTCAACAACAAATAAATGGGGTGAAGAATAAATTAGACCAGCAAAAGGCTGAAATCAAGTTAATATTACAAAATTGTGAGGAAAGGAACATTAGGCAATCCGCAAAAATGAAATTGAATATAGAAACAATGAAAGAAATAATGAGTGATGAAAACCAGTCAATAGAAACAACGATCGAAGATGACAAGCAAAGTGTGGAAACATTGAATAAGATAACGGAAGAAGTAATAAATGATAACAAAACGGAGATAGAAATAATACCAAACGATCAAAATAGGGAGCAAGTAAGTCATAAAATAGAAGATAATGGAATAAAGAAGAAAATAATTAAGAAAACAGAAGAAAGAAGAATAACACATCCTAAGAAAATTAAAAATATACGAGAAGAATTGGAGATGATGAATAATGGACTGATTAATGTACTTAACATCCTAAGTACTAACTACAGAAGAATAAGTAATTTTAAAGATAATAAAAGGAAGTCAATAGAATATTTCAAAGGGAATCACAATAAAATAGTGAGAAAAAACGTCAGAAAGTTTATAGGTAAATTAAATATCACAGAAATAGAAATGTGTAGCAAACTGTCAGTAATGTCATAAATAATTCAAATACCATTAAAATACCCGTTCAATAAAATAAATAGGAAAGTGACTGATGTAGGCATAGGTAGAGATGAACATGTAGTATCAAAAGAATGGGAGTACAGGATGACAGAGAGGTATTTAATAAAAATAGAAATCATTATGGACACTGTAATAATAATCCGTGCAACAAGGACAACTTACGTATTTGACAACGGATGAACTAAATATGAAAAATATGGAAAGAAGGGACTGATTTTCTGGGTATGGACCAAAGCAAACCAATGGAACAAAGATTAGATTGATTATTAATACAAACGACATATATGAAGGTTATTACAAATAAAAAATTTTTTTAATTTATGAATTAAGATGAAATGAACCCACCAAATTCTAAAATAAGTAAGAACATCTTACCGGATAGTTAAGAGAAATTATTTTTGAATCAACTAAGAAGAGAAAGACAGTTAATAACCATAATAATTATTTGAATAACCATTTTAATCAGTATAATAACAATGATAAGAACAATTAAGACTAGTTACTATTTAAGAAGGGTAGAAATGAATTAGATGAAGAAAGAATAGACAAATACAACTTACGATAATGATGAAATTCAGTACTTAACTGCATAATTAAAGGTGAATAAATAAATAAAAATGAAGATGAAGATAGAATCTAAAATATCATTGATTGACAGCACCAAGAGAGAAATAATCCAACATGTATGTCGAATAATGTTAACCTGTGAATGATAGAATATTAATTGAAGTGATAAAACACCAGAAGTGAAACAGTAATGGAATAAAATGTGAAGAGACCTCAAAGAAATCATGTAACAATCCCTTGAATATAAGTTTGTAGCGAAGGAGCTACCTTATAGGTAATAATTATATGTGTTGTGTTGTGATAGTGCAACTTTTATTTTTTCCTGGACAGAGATGAAGTTCCTCTGATTTTAGATGATATATTTAGGGAAAACGGCGGAGTAATGGAAGCCAATAGTGCCCCTCTGAATCCGAACCCATGTGTAGTATTTAATGTTAGGGAATTATGGTATTTTAGGGATGATACAAATAATGAGGTAAAGAAATAAAAAATAAATATGACAATATGAGTCAAGGTGTGAAAAGTAAGAAGAAATTAAGTGTTCCAACATGAAAACAGGAATATAATTAAAAGTAACCAAATAAATGATAGAATAACCCAAAGTGTATGAAGAATCGACATCAAGTTTTAGGTGCTAAGTTAATATATGATATTTGTAAAAAAAAAAAGTCAAGGTAGCCAATGTCAGATATGAGGGAAGGTGGATAAATCATCAAGCATGGAGAGCGTTAGAGCAAGTTTTATTGACATTTGTGGACCATTATCAACTAGTGATAGGAGATGTAGGAAATATAGGTATACTGATTATCATGGACAGCTATTAGGTTTACAAAGCATATCACATCATTAAGGCTGATACCCATATTATAATAAAAATAATTTAAATTAAAAGAAAAGTAATTCTGAAATTAAGAACACATGAAATTTATGACCAGGATTGGGAAGGTGAGGTCCGAAAGAAAGAGAATGTTTAGTCATGTTTTGGAGTTTTTTAGCAATGAAACTAGGCACAATTGTTATTTTATACTTATTATTTTTGATGTAAAACCAGTTGGTTTGATTAATGTTATTTTAAGCCATAAATGAGTGTGTAAGATATGGTGATTCTTGATAGTGATGAACCATACTTGTTATGTTAATAAAAGAAAAAACCAATTTATGAAATGTATTTTGTGATACACAATTAGCGAATTAATCATATGTTTTCAATATTAATGTTCGACCATGTTTGTGATAAGAAATTAATTATTTCAAAATCTTACATCAAGTTGTATCTGAGCTTATGAAATAAGGGAAGGTATTATGTACTGCTGTTAAAATGCAACACAGTACATAAGAGGAAAATAATGAATTTTAAAAGAAAAAATATATAAATTTATTAGAATTGGAACATATGTTTGAAAATGTAAACAAAAACATTGTAATAATATATATAATACTTTCACTTATGAACTTACTGTTGTCACTTCCCAAACGTTTCGAGATGTTGTTTCTCTTCTTCAGTGGGTTTAATACTGACTGTCGATTACAGAATAACCATTACGGAATGGAGTGTGTGGTGGGGGTTGATGGTGGGAAGGGATTGGCGCTGAGGTTTGAATTATGTGTGTGGATCAGTGTGTCAAATAGTGTATGTGATTTGTAATGTATCTGTTCATTTAATATGTTGTTTGGTTGTAGATATCACACATTACAACCAAACAACATATTAAATGAACAGATACATTACAAATCACATACACTATTTGACACACTGATCCACACACATAATTCGAACCTCAGCGCCAATCCCTTCCCACCATCAACCCCCACCACACACTCCATTCCGTAACGGTTATTCTGTAATCGACAGTCAGTATTAAACCCACTGAAGAAGAGAAACAACATCTCGAAACGTTTGGGAAGTGACAACAGTAAGTTCATAAGTGAAAGTATTATATATATTATTAAATTAATAAAGTGAACGAAGAGGATGCAACAACAAGATAAAAACATTGTATTGACTCACCCATCAACATAGAGGTAGATGCCTATATGAGATAAAACAGTATAAAGATATATGTTATGAAAAGAATATATGAAATTTGAAATGAATATTATAATAAGAGGAAATAGTAAGAAAATTATCATATTATAAATACAAACTAGAATTAAGAATATTAGAAATAAAATAAATATGTTTAAAAAGAAGTAGAAAAGTTATATAAGTTTTTAAGAGGTATATGATAAAAAGATGTAACGAAGGTAGGGGATTATCAATGTGGCAAATTTGTAAATTGTTAGAGATTGTTTTTGGAGAGTGATGAAGAAAAAATGTATTAGTCTAATTTAATACCAAATACTATAAAGATGAAAGAGAGGAATTATGTAAAATGAGTCTAAATTTATATCTAAGGAGAGTAACATGAGTAGTCTAATTTTGTATTGAATACTATGTTATGTTCAAATTTGTTTGTAATTAACCTGATTGATTTTGTATTTATATTTACTTTTTACGGTCTAACTTTTTGTCAGCCGCCATCTTTGTTACCAACTACGTATGAAAAAATATACGTACTTACCATGTTTGGGTTCTTTTCGGCGAACAGGAAATCAGAATGGTTGTTCAAAATAAAGAACTTTATATGGTTTACCCTGACTTAAAATTTATTGACAATTAGCTATTCAAACATTTAGATTTATTAACATTTAACTTTAAAAGATCGCAAACAAACTACCTCTTTATCTCCTTCATCTGTTACACAATTCTCATTCTAACAAAGCTCACATGAAAGTAAAATTTGAAACATAGTTAATTAACATAATTAACTTATTAAGATATTAATTATAAATCATTTTTAAAAACGCAAACCAGCCTTCTTAATTTAAATACATTCTCACGTACACACGCAACACACACACCAAGTTACTTTAACCTGAGAGCTCTCATTTTATATTTTATTAAAATTTATTTCCCCATTACTTAATTTTGAAAAAAAAAGAAAATTTGTTAAAATTTTAAAAATGGCTATGATGCATGGCTACTTAGCTGTTCTGTCGAGTTGGTGGCGTCACACTTTTACGCGCACATTGTTCAGTTTTAAAGAATAATTTCCGGAAAAAGATAAAACTGTTGTAATGAAGAGAAATCTGTTAGTTATTTTTACATTTTTGTCACATTTTATATGTTGTCTGCGGGCCCGCACTTACGTTTCGAAACTTTTACATGTAACTCGCGCGAGTGATGAGATGAGACTGGGGGAGAGCTACAGGCGCTAATTTGTGAAGCGGCTGTTGCTGGATGATCAATTTTCTTTGTTTGTATATAGTTTGTATCATTGCGCCAGTAGACTACTTTCGTTTGCTGAGTGTCTGACGAAACTGGTGACACACCTCGTTATGTAATGCGGTGACGCAACACATCGCCTGATCGTCCGTTATATAATTTGTTGACAAATTTGTTGTGTCATTTATTGACCTTGGCACAGTTTGCTGTCTGTTACATCTGTCCGCAAAATATTATTTAATAATTTTGTATCGGATAAAGTCAACAGCAGTGCTGCCACCGTCACGATCGCTCCAAACAGTAAATTTACCTCTCTTTATAAATTTTTGTCCCTATCACCAAAATGTTATTTATTATCATAAAAAAATACAAATTGTGTTATTGCTCCAAAATAGGCCCGTTACAATACCCCCTCAATGAGATATTTTATGCCGAAGCATAAAAAATCTCATTGACACATTCATACTTGCTAAAGGGATCAGCCAGGATATGTCGCCACAACCCCCTTTATGGTTTACAAAAAAATATAATCAACTCACCCTTGGTCCGGTGACTGTGACCGCATCTGAATGACAATACTGGACTTCTCTCTCGAGATCCCAACACCGTAGAGTCAGACAGATACTTAACGCCCCTGCTCTGACGCGCTGGCCAGCTCAGGTCCGCCGCCACAGCATCACCCAACACTGAAACAACAAATCAAAATATCAAATAGTGGCCTTATACAACACCATATCCCCAACTGATCTGTTTCCCCCTAGCGGTGCTGGTTTGCGCTAAGAAGCACTGGTTTTGTTTTTACTTATTTCTAACATATATATCACAATACCTAAGAACAACATAATACCCACTTTAACATTCCATACTCCCAGGCTATCTACTTTTTCTTATTAACTTTATCCCAAAATTCAAAATCATTGCCCTGATTCCCATCAGAATTTAAATAAACAGACGACCGACTCATAAACATTTCCCATTACCATATTACATTTCTCTCATCCCCAATTTAAAAATGCATTTAAAATATGTAAATTCACAAAATTCTCTTACACTAACAAACACAATACAACATAAGAAAACATGGTACATTAATAATTCACATTGTTATTATCATCTTAAAATAAACAATTTATATTTAAAACTTACACATTTTATACCAATCATTAAGTTTGCATATAAAATCAGAAAATTACCTTTTAATCTCAATTTAACTTTTATTAATTCGTTTCTCAAAAAAAATCGTTTTTTTTTTCAATCTTCATTTCCACATCATTTCATTTATTATTCCATTTCATTAATTTGGGTGATTCTACGTTATTCATTATATTTCACTTTATCAACTTGGCATTTACTCATAATCTTACCCCTTTTATTACTCTAACGCTCCCTTACAAAATCTCTAACTAGTATGACACCCCTCTATCAAAATCTACTAACCCTTCTCTACCTCTAACTACTTACTACTTTAGCTCAATTCGCCACCTTCTCTCAATATATAAAAAAAATACTCTCTAACCCTTTGTACATAGGATACGTGTTTCCCCCCCCCAAAAAGCTCAATTCCCGTTCTCTGGTTCCTGGATTCTACCTAAGGCAACCCCTTCCCACTAAATCTATACCAAATCCCGTCCCAACCCTTATGTTGCGGACTCCCACACTACACTACCCCTACTACAAAATTGCCATCCCCAAAATCTCAATCTCTTAACCTTACTACAACTTCAACAAAATAACATCATCAAAATAAACAACAATATGTCACTCAAAACTCTACATAAATTCTCCATTTCTACTGTGTCTCCACTTATACTTCTCAAAATTCTATAACATTACATTAACTCAAAACAACATTACATTACTTCATCTCTACTATTTCTTTAACTTTGGCTTCAATTTGGACAGATCTATATGTCCCACAAAAATTCAACTTAGACTGACTCAAACATTTTATTCAAACAATTACTATCACCCATTTCTATCTTTTGCAACTCATTGAAAATTTTAACTATCACACCTTTATTTCATTTTATTTTAAAATCTATAAACACATTGAAAACATATTATCATATTTTTATAATCCTTATACCTAACATACTAAATGCAATCAACATAATAAGACATAATAAACACAATATAGGAAGTATTTAGTGCATCTATTTTTCAAATCAAAACAAAATTATTGAGTAGCAAATCATCATTATTAAAATACAACAAATTTCTAATACGTTATCCCCTGGATAACCTCCCAGCCACACACACTATGACCCCCCCTGGACTGTGGCGTCCAGTTGCTTCCACAAGGACTGAAGTTTTGGAGGAATGTTACATCTCCGTGTCCTTGCTTCTGCGTTACATTTGAAAAGGTATAGATATCAACATATCTTAGTCTATATTTACGCACCCTTACTGCGGTTCTACCACCTTTCTCTGCTACCCCTAAGCGGGCAGAGTGGCAGCCGCTGTTCCATAGTTTGGTGATTCCCCTTAATTTCACCCCCCATCAATTTCAAAATACACCTTTACAACGATAACAGCTATGGCCAGTTAAGGCAGAACGTGACGCAATGAGCCCCAACCATAGCTGTTAAAGCTAAACCAATTCCACGGTCAGGGTTCGGTGAGGCCGTGACCGCCCGAAAATTTGGGGAATCACAAGTAAAATATCTTTTGTAACATTAAATTTAAGAATTTATACTTAAATGACATTATTAGTTTGGATGGTGTTGTAACCCCCTTTATATGTAAGCTTAACCATCATGAACATAAAATATTAAATATAAAATTTACAACCTTCCACCATGGCAGTTCCACACTACACTGTTATGTCATTTCATTGAGCACCAAACTACCCCCCAAAATTATCCCCACATCTTGTATTGATAACAAGTTTTTATTTTACTACACATTTCTTCAAAACGTTCCTATACTCACTGATACTAAAATTTGACAATTATATTTGGTCACTTATTTCTAAAAATTATTGAAATTTAAAATTATACACATCCAAAGTTATTTTGGGTTTTTTTTTTTTTTTTTTTTTTTAAATGCTATTTACATTGAAGGCTGACTCTATCGTGACATTCACCACGTCTAGGAAGGTCGCAGTCGCCTGAAATGCCCTGCTGCAAAAAGAATAGGAGCAAGATAGGTCCACTACGTGAATTCACGTCCCCCCGCTGAAACACACTACTCCCACTCCCCTGCCATTTCTTCAAACCCGCTGTCTATCTTACTCCCACCCCTCTCGCCCCAAAACTCGTCCTTTCGGGCTAAACAGAAAATATTGTCAAAGGCTCCATTTTAATTTTGCCCTTGACACTAAAATATTTAAATTTGTATGCACTGCCTTTTACTTAAATGCAGCCTCCATTATTTACAACACTCTAAGGCAGTGCAGGCACGTGACAGGTACACCGAAACCGCTGCGCCTGGAGTGTATAAAAAAAATTTATGTCACGTACCTGTTGGGGTCCCCCTCCCCGTTCAAATATGTAGCTAGGTTTTCTACTTTATACCAATTTTAGTGGAGCCGGACCATCGTTGCTTTCACCGCCCGAAGGAAGATCTGCCAACCATGGCCCGCCTCCAAGTTCCGAATTCCACGGCCAGGACTGGTAAGATCGTGACCGCCCGAAAATGGGGGAGGATCCCTTCTGTAAACATACAACCATATTAGAAATCTTATTTATACACATAACATAATTAAAGTGACCGATACAATTTTAAATTCGTCGCATTTTGAGTACCTACTATTTCCTGCATCGCTGGGTTCCTCAGCACATACGCATTCTGCATTTTTATTTCTACAACTTCATAAGGTCCTTCATACAACAAGAAAAACTTCTGTATTTCTCTATCTTGAGCACTGGACAAATCATGTCTCTTTACTAGCACTAACTGACCTACCTCGTACTTGGTCCATTTACCATTGGCATCATGTTTCTGTTTTCTTCGCTCTCCTCTCGTGAGTAAGTTCTCGTTGGCCAATCTGATTTTCATGTTCCTGTCCAAAACTTGACCTTCAGGTGGATATTCGAAAAGTTGTTCTAATATCCTGGGCGGCCTTGTTCCCCTGATCAACTCATGCGGAGTAAATCCCGTGGACTCATGGGTGGTACAATTCAGCCACTCCTCTACTTTTTTCACGTAGGATGGCCATTCTGTGTGTTTGGCGTGACAGTACGCCCGAAATATCCTGCCAATCTCTCTCATCACCCGTTCTGCTTGGTTCGACTGAGGATGGTACACTGCCGTATGCTTGGGTATGATGCCTTCCCATCCAAGCGTCTGTCGCCATTTGCCGCTTATAAACTGTGGACCATGGTCAGATAATATAACTTTCGGTTTTCCAACATGGAGCATGTAGTCTTTTACTATTTTCTCACTAAGTACTTTACTAGTTGCTCTCTTAATGCTATATAACTTTACAAATTTTGAAAAAGTGTCTAGAACTACAAATACATATAACACACCACCTCTACCTCTGGGTAATGGTCCATACAAATCAACCGCAACTAGATCAAAAGGTTTATCTACTTTTATGTAATTCATCTCTCCTTCCACCTTATAATTCACTACTTTCGATTTTTGACATAAATCACACACTCTCAACACTTTTCTAACTCTCCTCTCCATATTCTTAAATATACATGACTCTTTCAAAACATTTGCACACTTTCTCGCACCAAAATGACCATACCTTATATGACAATCCCAAACAATTTTATTTATTAATCCCTCGGGTATAACTAACCTCCAATCACGCTCCCCACCATCTATCCTTTTAAACAAAATACCTTGATATACTTGAAATCGCTCATTATATTCAGATCCCTCTACATCTGTTTCTAAACTAACAATTTACCCAAACTAAACTAAGATCTAAACCCAATTTACTATCAGATCTTTGCAGATTTTTAATATCACTTAATTCCTCACCAAAAATTCTATCTTCTCTAGTTAGCCTAAAAATCTCTATTTCTTTAAGGTCCCTACCAGTTTTATTGTCTATAACATCTATTCTAGAAAGTGTATCTGGTACCTTATTATCTGACCCCTTTATGTACTCCCATGAAAAGTTATATTCTTGTAAGGCTAATACCCACCTGGTTAATCTGCTATGTGTTAGCTTACATGAATTCAGAAATGACAATGCCTTGTGGTCTGTCCGGATTATCGTGGTATTCCCTAGGCTGTAGGTGCGGAATTTACCCACGGCGAACACAATACTTAGAAGTTCTTTTTCAGTTGTATAATTTTTTTCCGCCGATAACAGCGATCTACTGGCAAAGGCGATCGTTAGGTGTTCCTTGTCGCAGCTCTCCTGGTATAACTCCGCCCCTAGCGCTACACTGCTGGCGTCGGTCTGCAAATAAAAAATCTTATTAAAATCGGGAAGATTCATCATGATCATGTGACTGAACTTTCTCTTAATTTCATTAAACGCAGTTCGTTCCGTATCGCCCCATCTCCACTGTTTATTCTTCTGCAGTACAGCACTCAGTTTGGATGTTGTGTGTGCTTAGTTCTCCTGAAATTTCCTGTAAAAATTGCATAGGCCTAAGAAACTCTGTAATTGCTTAATGTTCTTAGGTTCAGGGAATCGCATTATGGCTTCGACTTTGTCAGGGTTGGCTAATATCCCCTCCTGTGTAATAATAAATCCTAAAAAATGTATTTCTGTCTGCAGAAACTTAGACTTGTCCCAATTCACTGTTAAACCCCCTCTATGCAGCTTACCTAATACATATTCTATGTGTTCTAAATGTTCAGTGAATGTTCTAGAAGCTATCAATATATCATCGACATATACAGTTAAAAAGTCTAAATCCTTAGGTTGTAAAATATTATCTAAACATTTAATGAAGCTGGCAACACTGGTGTTTAATCCAAAAGGTAAGCGTTTAAACTGGTAATTCTTACCGTTAAAAAGAAAAGCTGTGTATTTCCTGCTCTCTGTTGCTAATGGCACCTGCCAGTATCCAGCGGTCAGGTCTAAGGACGTCATGTATTTGACTCCGCTAAACTTCTGTAAAATCTCATTTATGGGTTCCGGAGATTCCCTGTCAGGTATAATAATTTGATTAATTTTCCGAGCATCTAAACATAACCTTACCTTGCCATCCTTCTTTATCACTACCACCAAAGGATTTGAGTAAGGTGATACTGAGCGTTCAATTATGCCTCCCTGCATCATCCGGTCCAGTTCCTCCTGTACAGCCCTCCTCTTTGAAAATGGCACCGGGTAGCTCCTCTGCATGTATGGTGCGTGGTCCCGAACTTTCAGCTCGCAGATGTAGTCCTTCGCTTTCCCTGGTGATTCATCAAACACCTCTCTGTACCGCTCCACAACTGCCCACAGCTCCTCTCGCTGAGTATTTCCTACAACTGTATTTTCATTGAAAAATTTGTCGGCTCTATTTGCCCACACACTCTCATTACGCTCATGCATCTCTCTCTCCTCTTTCTCTAGACTATCACTCTCTAGACATATATTTATTTTGGTCTCTATCTCTCTATCGCTTATCTGCTTATGTAATATTTTTATTCCCGTGACTTTACTCTCATTTACTACTTTCTTAAACTCTATTCTGACTGGTTTATTCCCCTTTTCAAATTTTACTATTTGTTTATTGAAATCTATTACTGCTCCGTTTCTTTCCAAAAAATCATTTCCCAATATTACATCTAGACTCAACCCTTTAACTACTAGGAAAGTGTTTTCAAATTCAACTTCATTTATTAAAATATTTAATTGTACTTGTCTGGTTATTCTTTTACTTCTCACCCCAGTTACCCCCACTACTGTAACCCCTGCAACTGGTAATGATGGTATATTCTTGTTTAACTCTTTTAATTCACCCATGACATTTTCAGAAATTACTGAGATCTCGCTACCGGTATCAATTAAAGTTTTATAATTCTTACCTTCAATGTTAATTGTCACCTCAGTCAATCCTGCTCTGCGTTCCATCACCTTGTTCTCCTCTTCTTCTAACAGTTCCTTCGCCGTGTCCATCTTGATAACGTTGTTATGGTATCCGTTGATTATTTGGACCCTCCTGTTTTCCGTAGACAATGGTTTGGCCCGCTTCTCCATTGTCCTCCCTAGTTTTCCGGGGAGGGACCTGCCACAGCTGGATGATTTCCCCCTCTCCCTCTGTTATAATGTCCTCCTCCTCTCGGCGCTCCTCTATGAAATTCTCCTCCTCTAGACTGTTGATTGGGTGGTGGGTTTGCTCGCTCGTTCCTGGCGCACTCCCTGTTTCGATGACATCTGAAACAATTTGTTCTATTAGCATAATTGTCGGTTTCACAGGCTCTACACCTCCAACTCTCGCCCCTATTATCAAAACTTCCTCCCCGCGCTCCTCTATGAAAACTCTGTGTACCCCTGTTCTGATGGTAATTATTATTATTATTATGGTGTGGTACTACTGGTGTGTTTGGACGTCGCCCTATGTCGCGTTCCCCTATATTCTGTAGCACGTCTAGCATGCTCTCTAACTCATTAATATTTGTAATCTCTCTAGTCATTAACGTGATTTGCACCTCTCTGGGCAGGTGTTTGCTAATATGTCTTACAAATGACCGGAATGGTAACGGTGGTTCCAGATACTTAGCTTCGTTATATATCATCATTACATATATGGTTAGGTGATTATTAATCCTACCAAAATTCCCAGTACCCATTATTTTACTTCTTAAGATTTCTTGGTCTTCTTCTGACCAATATTTGTTTCGAAAAGCTACCTCAAAATCCTCATAACTACCCCATTCGGTATGGTGTACTTCCGACCATATCTCGGCACTACCTTTAAAACATTTGATAATCTTCAGCAATTTAACCTCCCAACTACTACTATTAAACCGATTAAACTCCCTAACCCTATTTAAAAATTGCATTGGGTGTACTCTACGATTGTCACAATTAAAAGTTTCTAATTCTATTTCATTATTTGTATCTCGTGTCATAAATATGCGTTCAGTAACATTGTTTACATTTTGATTTTTTACTAAACTTAATTCATCTCTCATACTACTAATGTTTTGTTCAAGTGAATATAATTTTTTGTCATTACTATATTCAGACTGTACATTATTTTTTGATATTACTTCAATAGATTCATTGACTGCTTGTATTTCTGTCTTATAATTACTTTCAATTTCATTTATTTTAGAGTCTATCTTATTTTGGTGTTCATCAATATTTTGACTAATTTTTTCAACTGTCATTACTACGCTACTCAACTTACATTCAGTTTCAACATTACATTTAATAAATTTAGATTCTATGTCATTGTTATACTCATTCATTGAATTTATTAATATTTCATTATTTTCATTGATTTGCTTCTCAACTCTACTTATCTGACTATCGACTTCATTAAATTTAATGTCTATCTGCTGTATGGAATTATCTAACTTGGTTTCTACTTGGTTAATTTTACTAGTAAATTCTACTTCGGTATTTTCACAATGTCTATTGATTTCTTGTATCTCATATTTCAACTCATTAATATCCCTGCTTTGTCTATCAAATTTGTCATTCAATTCTCTAAAATTACTATCTTGTTTTTGTAAAGCGTTATACATGCTGTCTTGTTTTTCTAAACTATTGTACATCATATCATACAATCTTGCTAACATAGTATCATTATCAGATTTCTTACTTTGATTTCCTAAAATAGGTGTTGAATGAATCTCAACTGTTTGTATTATTTTTGACTCCTCAAGACTACTGTCAGTGGTTTGAATTCCAGAGTCGCTACTTATCTGATTCTCTATCTGATTGTCAGATAAGCTGACGTCATTATTATCTGCCATTTTTGATAAATCTTTTAGATATATATATTATTGCATGTAACACATACAAAAAAAAAAAAAAATATTCTACTTACTCGTACTACATATAATCATGACATAACCTTACTACGTATGTTAACACATTTTTTCCGTTATCTTAAACAACCATTCCGCTCTCCACGTGGCCTATATTTATATAAATTTATTTATATAAATTGTCCCTTTTGTTTCGGGCGCCATTGTTATGTTCAAATTTGTTTGTAATTAACCTGATTGATTTTGTATTTATAAATACTTTTTACGGTCTAACGTTTTGTCGGCCGCCATCTTTGTTACCAACTACGTATGAAAAAATATACGTACTTACCATGTCTGGGTTCTTTTCGGCGAACAGGAAATCAGAATGGTTGTTCAAAATAAAGAACTTTATATGGTTTACCCTGACTTAAAATTTATTGACAATTAGATATTCAAACATTTAGATTTATTAACATTTAACTTTAAAAGATCGCAAACAAACTACCTCTTTATCTCCTTCATCTGTTACACAATTCTCATTCTAACAAAGCTCACATGAAAGTAAAATTTGAAACATAGTTAATTAACATAATTAACTTATTAAGATATTAATTATAAATCATTTTTAAAACGCAAACCAGCCTTCTTAATTTAAATACATTCTCACGTACACACGCAACACACACACCAAGTTACTTTAACCTGAGAGCTCTCATTTTATATTTTATTAAAATTTATTTCCCCATTACTTAATTTTGAAAAAAGAAACTTTGTTAAAATTTTAAAAATGGCTATGATGCATGGCTACTTAGCTGTTCTGTCGAGTTGGTGGCGTCACACTTTTACGCGCACATTGTTCAGTTTTAAAGAATAATTTCCGGAAAAAGATAAAACTGTTGTAATGAAGAGAAAACTGTTAGTTATTTTTACATTTTTTCTCACATTTTATATGTTGTCTGCGGGCCCGCACTTACGTTTCGAAACTTTTACATGTAACTCGCGCGAGTGATGAGATGAGACTGGGGGAGAGCTACAGGCGCTAATTTGTGAAGCGGCTGTTGCTGGATGATCAATTTTCTTTGTTTGTATATAGTTTGTATCATTGTGCCAGTAGACTACTTTCGTTTGCTGAGTGTCTGACGAAACTGGTGACACACCTCGTTATATAATGCGCTGACACAACACATCGCCTGATCGTCCGTTATATAATTTGTTGACAAATTTGTTGTGTCATTTATTGACCTTGGCACAGTTTGCTGTCTGTTGAATCTGGTTTATATAAAATATTATTAAATAATTCTGCATTCAACGCCTCAAGCAGTGCAGCCACCGTTGCGATCGCTCCAAACAGCAAATTTACCTCTCTTTTTAAATTTTTGTCCCTATCACCAAAATGTTATTTATTATCATAAAAAAAATACAAATTGTGTTATTGCTCCAAAATAGGCCCGTTACAACTACAAAGATGAAGCAGAGGAATTATGTAAATAGAGTCTAATTTTTAATTCAATCAGAGTCACATTAAGAATCTTAAATTATAATAACTGTTGTACATCATAAAAGTAATGTAACTTGGAAAAGAAAATAAAGCAAAGGAGTTTGAATAGTGATTCCAGAGTTTGATTATAATATTGAATAAATAAATAATAATACAAAAAAATATAACAAGATCCTGAATAGAACGACGACAGAAGAGGAAAATCTTGGACTGGAGAAGAGTTTCAATGGCCCTAACGAATAATTAAGTGTTCAAAGGAGACATCGGTGTTGCAGTAATCTTGGAGAGCGGTATCCAGCGGTAAGAGCAATAAGAGATTCGTGTGAAGAAACAGATTGCCAAGCTGAATATTGCTGTTGAAGAAAGGTAAACAACAACCAGAAGTGAACCCATGGCAGCTAGAAGAATTCAGAGACGGTTAAGTTACACTAATACGTTAGTTATTTTTTACATGGTTAATTACCAAAGTACTACCTATTAACTGAATCTGGGTTGGTTTAAAGAAAAGAAATTAATAGATATAATCGTAAATACGATAAAATAACTTAATAATCATTAACCATGAGAAAAAGTGTTTCTTTACATGTACTGGTAAATAAAAAAATATAATAACAGTAGGTACAGATCTTTATTACAAAACCTGTAATAAAAAAATAAACCAGTGCAAAATGAATATAAAATTTTCATTTTGATTATCCTTGATTATTACTATATTTTTAATATGTAAATATATATACAGTAAATACATAATTATAAATCTTTTTCTTAATATTAAGCATGAAAATAACAAGTAATAATTTGAAGTACATTAAATATTCCTATGAAGCATCACTGCACAGTTTAAATACATATGTTAAGTTATTCCTCTTCTCTTCTCACCTTAGATTATCACACACACACACACACACACACACACACACACACACACACACACACACACACACACACACACACACACACACACACACAGCGCGCACGCAGGCACACAAATATATATCATTTTCTATATAAGTAACTCGACGTTTCTTGCAGTAATTATATAAATTTGTGATGTTATTCAATTTCTTTCTTCTGCAAGTAGAAATAATTCGTGTTAAAAAGAATATATGAATTATACTACTTGCAGAAGAAAGAAATTGAATAACATCACAAATTTACAAATATATATATATATATATATCATTTTCTATATAAGTAACTCGATGTTTCTTGCACTAATTATATAATTTGTGATGTTTTCAATTTGTTTCTTCTGCAAGTAGATAATATTGTATATTCTTTTTAACACCTGACGCACGTTTCACTGAAAAATATCAGTATCATCAGAGGTTTCTAAGTGAATTAATAACAATCGAAATAATTCTATTAATATAAAATTAACGAATAATCGAATTTGTATCGATTTTAATGTAAAATAAAATAACTGATAATCGATTTAGGTCGATTAGTTAACGATTGTTTTAATGTTTATTTTCTTCAGCAGCTGTTTTCTCGGTTATATTTGAAATTTTTTGTTTATATTTTATTCATTTTTATTTTTATTTTTTAGTAAATTTATAATTTTAAATAGATCATCTTGTTTTGTTTTTATTTGGGTTTGTTCTTTAATTAATAAATTATTGTTATTGTGTTTGTAAATGTTAAGATTTTCCCAAATATTCATTTTTTGACCTTTTTGTATGTTTTTAATTAATTTTATATTTTCAATGTTTGGAAACTGGTGGTTATTATTTAGACAATGTGTGGCTAAATTAGATTTATAAATATTTGGTTTTAAATATGCATTGCGGTGTTGAACGAATCTATCTCGTAGTTTTTTCTTCGTCTGGCCCACGTAAAATTTATTGCAATCTGGACATTCTATTTTATATATTCCATTTTTATTGTGAGTATTGGATTTAGTTTTAGGTTTTATTTTATTAAAAATTATATTATCTGTGTTATAAGATATTTTTAAATTAGTATCTTTAAATATTTTATTTAGTTTTTGAGTTATATTTCCGTAATAAGTGAAGGTTGTATATTTTATATTATTATTAATAGATGAATTTTTAAATGTAGTGTTTTTAGGAATTTTATTAGTGATTTTATGTTTAATTTTATTTTCTAATTTATTAATAGTTTTTATTTTGTATCCATTTTTAACTGCTATTTGTTGGATAATTTTTCTTTCTTTGTTTCTTTCTGTGTTATTTAATGGGATCCTAAGCATTCGGTAAATCATGGAATTAAATACTGCCATTTTGTGTTGGGGAGGATGATTAGAAGTATTTGGTATTACTAAGTCAGTTTGAGAAGGTTTCCTGTATATTGCGTATTCAAAATTTGTTTCATTTTTCTTTATTGTTAAGTCTAAATAATTTAATTTATTATTAGATTCTTCTTCTAACGTGAATTTTATTTTAGAATGTAAATTATTTATGGAGTTGAATATTTTATTTATATTTATACCATTGTTTTGGGAAATGTACAGAGTGTCATCAACGTATCTAAAATAACATCCTAATGGGTCGTTTAATTTTATTATATTTATTATTTGTTCGTCGAGTTTTTGTAGGAAGATTTCTGATATGATAGCGGAGGTTGGGGCTCCCATAGCAAGGCCATCTGTTTGATAGTACAATTTGTTGTTGTATTGAAAATATTTTGATTTAAAATTATTTTTAAAGTATTAGTTAACTGTTTAATGTATGTGTTACTTTCGTTATTTGTTTTCAGATTATTTATTATAATATTTATAGTTTCTTCAATGGGAATGTTTGTATACATGTTTGATATGTCGAATGAATATAATTTTGTATTTCTGTTTACTTCTACGTTTATTAGTTGTTCCGTGAGTTCAATACTATTTTTTATATTGTGTTTTGCTGGAAGTTCAATTTTATGTTTTAAGATTTGAGTTAATAATTTTGATATTTTATAATTTGGTGCGGACCTAGCGTTTATTAAAGGTCTGATAGGTTTATTGATTTTGTGTAATTTTATTAAAGAATTTAATTTTGGTGCACAAGGATTATCCATTTTATATTTAAAGGAGTCTTTAGGATTTATGATTTGGTTACTATTTTTTAATATATTTGTTATTTGTGTTTGATATTTATTTGTGGGATCTTTATTTAATGTTATGCAATTATTATTAACTATAAATTCTTCTGTTTTATCGTCTAAATCTTTCTGAGAAATTATTATTGTACTATTACTCTTATCAGCTTTGGTTAAAGTGAGGTTATTAGTCGTTAGTTTCTGTTTTATGTTATTAATGGTTTTATTTTGTTTATTTTTATTTTTAATATGATGATTTTGGTTATTATATTTTTTGATATATTTTATTATTTCCATTGAGGCTTCTGTTCTTATTTTATCTTGTTTTTCTTGTTCTACATTATTAATTGCGTTTTCAAAAATAAAAATAAAAATAAAAATGAATAAAATATAAACAAAAAATTTCAAATATAACCGAGAAAACAGCTGCTGAAGAAAATAAACATTAAAACAATCGTTAACTAATCGACCTAAATCGATTATCAGTTATTTTATTTTACATTAAAATCGATACAAATTCGATTATTCGTTAATTTTATATTAATAGAATTATTTCGATTGTTATTAATTCACTTAGAAACCTCTGATGATACTGATATTTTTCAGTGAAACGTGCGTCAGGTGTTAAAAAGAATATACAATATTATCTACTTGCAGAAGAAACAAATTGAAAACATCACAAATTATATAATTACTGCAAGAAACATCGAGTTACTTATATAGAAAATGATGGATGAAAACACCATACAAGGTGATGTAACTCATTCCTATAACCAATTTATTAAACGTAAAAAACAATTAATTAATTGTTTTGGAAACATATATTTTAACAAAAAATGCCTACACCTTAATATTTTTCCAAAATACACAAAAATAATAGTAAAAAACAACAATAACAATAAAGTAAGCAAATATATTACTCAAGCCCAATATAAATGGATTAAAGACGAAATATCAAATAATTACAGAAAAATCGACTACATTAATAAACAATTAATTAATTTACATCTTCTTTTAGCCAACACACTTGATTATCATACATGGAATAATAAATATATTAATATGCTTAAAATACTAAATAAACACAAAACAATTAAATTTAACACAATCAATAAAAAACTTAAAAATCTACTAATAAATAGTACACCTAAAGAAGATAACCAAAATTTACACACATTAAATAATAACCACACTTTTTACCCAAAATTCGTAAATTTATCTAATATTAAATTCACGGAAAACGAAATAGCTACCCTAGAATCATCAAACAAAACAAATCTTAAAAATGTAAACAAATATGTAATAGATAATATCATAGTCGAAACTGAAAACGCAATTAATAATGTAGAACAAGAAAAACAAGATAAAATAAGAACAGAAGCCTCAATGGAAATAATAAAATATATCAAAAAATATAATAACCAAAATCATCATATTAAAAATAAAAATAAACAAAATAAAACCATTAATAACATAAAACAGAAACTAACGACTAATAACCTCACTTTAACCAAAGCTGATAAGAGTAATAGTACAATAATAATTTCTCAGAAAGATTTAGACGATAAAACAGAAGAATTTATAGTTAATAATAATTGCATAACATTAAATAAAGATCCCACAAATAAATATCAAACACAAATAACAAATATATTAAAAAATAGTAACCAAATCATAAATCCTAAAGACTCCTTTAAATATAAAATGGATAATCCTTGTGCACCAAAATTAAATTCTTTAATAAAATTACACAAAATCAATAAACCTATCAGACCTTTAATAAACGCTAGGTCCGCACCAAATTATAAAATATCAAAATTATTAACTCAAATCTTAAAACATAAAATTGAACTTCCAGCAAAACACAATATAAAAAATAGTATCGAACTCACGGAACAACTAATAAACGTAGAAGTAAACAGAAATACAAAATTATATTCATTCGACATATCAAACATGTATACAAACATTCCCATTGAAGAAACTATAAATATTATAATAAATAATCTGAAAACAAATAACGAAAGTAACACATACATTAAACAGTTAACTAATACTTTAAAAATAATTTTAAATCAAAATTATTTTCAATACAACAACAAATTGTACTATCAAACAGATGGCCTTGCTATGGGAGCCCCAACCTCCGCTATCATATCAGAAATCTTCCTACAAAAACTCGACGAACAAATAATAAATATAATAAAATTAAACGACCCATTAGGATGTTATTTTAGATACGTTGATGACACTCTGTACATTTCCCAAAACAATGGTATAAATATAAATAAAATATTCAACTCCATAAATAATTTACATTCTAAAATAAAATTCACGTTAGAAGAAGAATCTAATAATAAATTAAATTATTTAGACTTAACAATAAAGAAAAATGAAACAAATTTTGAATACGCAATATACAGGAAACCTTCTCAAACTGACTTAGTAATACCAAATACTTCTAATCATCCTCCCCAACACAAAATGGCAGTATTTAATTCCATGATTTACCGAATGCTTAGGATCCCATTAAATAACACAGAAAGAAACAAAGAAAGAAAAATTATCCAACAAATAGCAGTTAAAAATGGATACAAAATAAAAACTATTAATAAATTAGAAAATAAAATTAAACATAAAATCACTAATAAAATTCCTAAAAACACTACATTTAAAAATTCATCTATTAATAATAATATAAAATATACAACCTTCACTTATTACGGAAATATAACTCAAAAACTAAATAAAATATTTAAAGATACTAATTTAAAAATATCTTATAACACAGATAATATAATTTTTAATAAAATAAAACCTAAAACTAAATCCAATACTCACAATAAAAATGGAATATATAAAATAGAATGTCCAGATTGCAATAAATTTTACGTGGGCCAGACGAAGAAAAAACTACGAGATAAATTCGTTCAACACCGCAATGCATATTTAAAACCAAATATTTATAAATCTAATTTAGCCACACATTGTCTAAATAATAACCACCAGTTTCCAAACATTGAAAATATAAAATTAATTAAAAACATACAAAAAGGTCAAAAAATGAATATTTGGGAAAATCTTAACATTTACAAACACAATAACAATAATTTATTAATTAAAGAACAAACCCAAATAAAAACAAAACAAGATGATCTATTTAAAATTATAAATTTACTAAAAAATAAAAATAAAAATGAATAAAATATAAACAAAAAATTTCAAATATAACCGAGAAAACAGCTGCTGAAGAAAATAAACATTAAAACAATCGTTAACTAATCGACCTAAATCGATTATCAGTTATTTTATTTTACATAAAATCGATACAAATTCGATTATTCGTTAATTTTATATTAATAGAATTATTTCGATTGTTATTAATTCACTTAGAAACCTCTGATGATACTGATATTTTTCAGTGAAACGTGCGTCAGGTGTTAAAAAGAATATACAATATTATCTACTTGCAGAAGAAACAAATTGAAAACATCACAAATTATATATATATATATATATATATATTTTTTTTTAATCACTTTCTGCTACAGTCCGTTTCTTGATGTATATAATACATTTAATATTTATACATAAATTTACCTCAAGATGTTATTTTTCTATTTGGAACATGTTTCGGGTACTATCTTGTACCCATCCTCAGCCTTCCGGTTTTTTTGTCTGGTGAAGTACATATGTGTTGTTGGTTGCTATTGTGGCTTCCTGTTGGCTTCTGGTATTTCAAGTTGGTTTTATTGTGTGTGATTGTGGTGTATGTGTTAGTTTTTTGTGTATTTTCAATGTTGAGTGCTTTGAATATTGTGTCATGTTTTGTATTGATTTGTATTTGTTCAGGTATTAGTTTGTTTTCTGTTTTATGTTTGTATATTTGTAAATTTTCCCATATGTTCATTATGGTGCCTTTGTGTGGTATATGTTTTATTAGTGTTACATTGGTTATGTCTGGGAATTCATGTCCTGTGTTTATTGCATGTGTGGCTAAATTGGATTTATATATTTCTGGTTTTTTGTATGCATTTAGGTGTTCAAAATACGTTTTTTCAGCTGTTTTTTTGTTTGTCCTATATAACATTTATTGCAATTTTGGCATTCAATTTTGTATATACCGTTAGTTGTTGTATTATCTTTGTTGTGTGAGCTATTTAGATTTTGTAATTTATTTTTATTAGTTTTGTATGCTATTTTTATATCTGTGTTTTTAAATAGTTTTGTTAGTTTTGTCATTTTATTATTTATATATGTGAATGTGGCCCATTTTTTGTTGTTGTTATTATTTACGTGTTGTTCAGTTTGATTAATTCTTAATTGTTCAACTTTTATTTTGTATTTGATTTTATTTTCTATTTCGCTCATAGTATTTTTATTGTATCCATTTTCATAACCAATTTGGTATATTATATTTCTTTGTCAAGAAACTGACACTTCTTTTGTTGAAGCGTGCCATGCTCGCGGCATTGCTTCAAATGATAATGAATGGCGCGAATGTTTAAATGAAGCAAAAGAATTACATTCACCAAAACAAATGCGAAATTTATTTGGTTACATTTGTGCATTAAATGTGCCAGCCAATGCATTGGCGTTATGGAATGAATTTAAAGTATATCTTAGTGTGACGATTTTATTAATAAAAATAAATTAATTAATTAAGTTGATAATGTATAGGTTGATAAATTTTAAGTGTTTAATAAAATCTCACATTTTTACCTAAAGCTTATTGTAATCATTAAATAATAATAATATTTAAATGAAAGTCTAATAATATATTAAAAGGAATACGAGAGTACAGAAAGGGTAAAGCTTGTTAATTAATCCTGCAGAAACAGGCGCTAACCAGAATCAACTTGTTTTCCAACCCCTTAACTAACTAAAAATAATTGTAAATTGATTATTATTTAAATAATTAAACTAGATCACTATAATGTACTTTGATAGCATTTGTAACTAAGAATCTCTCTACTTAATTATTTAATCTAATTTTAGTCCTTTAAATAAAAAAGAAACTTGGAACTATTTTTATGTTGAGTTGAACCGTCGCGAGATTAATACTCTCACCCCTAACTATTTTCGCCCACTTGCTAGGGAGCGGTCAAACAGTAAGCTGTGTACTGCCGATATGTGCAACGTTAAAAATAGTTTATTACAAAATGTAATTAATCCGTCAGTTAAGACACTGACGCATTCTTTTTACTATTAAACAATGTGTTGCGTTAATGTAGTTGAACCGCGACTCATATAAATATGGTGTAAACGAGTGAGAATGAATAACTAAAATTTAGCGCCGGTGACATCTCTTCAAAAATCTTAAAATATAATACTTATGTAATTAAAACTGTGGTAATCCCATGAAGTGAAGTGCTACAATCAAACTATCATGTGAAGTGGATACAGGTGAATGAAACTTTGTGTTAATCATTCAGATCAACGAGCTATTACTATCAGTTAGCCAAGAGCTGAGAACCAGGAGACACCATGATCTAAAAGACTTCAGGACTACACCATTCCCGGATACGAAGATAATGAGAGACACCTGACCTACTTCAAACATGCTGCAACCTAGGACCTACGACTGGAATAACGCAGAGCTGGAAGACATCCAAAAAGGTGACACGGAGGCAAGCCTTCCGTGCTTATGAAATACTAAATATTATATTCAACAAAAGACAATTAATTTAACCACATTAAGACGTTTTAAGTAATTGTATAACAGTAATTGTATACTCATAACTTGTATACTTATCCCTAGTAAAAGAGTTATAGCTCTAAACTGTAAAGCCTTATTGTTTAAAAGATTAATAAAGACCATTCTTCAAATGGCAAAATTTTGAAAGCTTTATATGGCGAGGTAACCATTCTTAACGTATTAGAGGAAATCCCGGATCCGGAGAATTAATTAAATTCATGTACTTCTTATTTTAAGGGGCCTTGTAAAGAATAAAATATAATCATCATGTAAACTGTAAGCTATTGAAGCATATGTGTCGAGAATTTTAAGTAGAGAAAATTATACAATATGTAATAAAGAGATGTCATCAGGAGTACATACTATACTGAGTGCATAAATCAACAGTCTCCCCTTCCCTGAATCCTTGTATATTTAGTCTTTGTTGTTCTGATTAATTTTCAGCTCGTCACAAGTAAGGCAGCCTGAATAATTGGCAGAACCAATTATTGCGGGTTCCCTAAGTTATAACACAGGAGAAGATGTTATATTAGTGAAGATTTTTTGAGAGATTACAACGAAGAAGTATCCTTTAATACAGCTCTATTAGAAATTGAAGATATTTTGAATGTTCATAATTTGTCATGTCAAGAACTTGGTTTACCAGTTCCCATGTATTCGCAGACAACAGACGAAGCAAATGCTATTGATCCAATAGAACAAGAGTTTCTGTTTTCTGAGCATTATGAAACTGCAAATATTGAACAGTGTAATCTAATTGATCGTGTGATTCGTGAAGTTTTGCATCATGATACTGGATCTAATGTTTTTTGTTTAACCGCTCATGCAGGTTGTGGAAAAACATTCACACAAACAGCAATCATTCACAAATTAAATTCGCTTAATCTTAGTTGCATTGCAACAGCGTTCAGTGGCATAGCTGCAACTCTATTACTTGGAGGTAGAACTTTACACAATGTGTTTAAATTGCCTATACCCATTTTAGAAAATTCTGTAGCGAATATTACCACAAATAGTAGCTATGGACGTTACATAAATTCATCATCATTGATAATTATTGATGAAATTTCTATGTGCCCACTGCAAGTGTTGAAAATCACAGATAGATTATTGCAGGATCTATGCGATGAAAATGATAAACATAAACCATTTGGAGGGAAAACGATACTTCTGTGCGGTGATTTTCGGCAAATCTTACCAGTTGTCCCACATGGATCATGTGCAACTTTAATTAAAAATTGTGTCACGAGTTGGCATAAATTTGTTTATTTTCATAAAGTAACGTTTACTCAAAATATGAGAGCCTTACCAAGTGAAATAGAATTTGTCGAATTCTTGAAAAAAATTGGTAATGATGAAGCCCCACAATTCCCTCAGTTTGGTGAAAATATTATTGAAATACCTCAGCAATTAATAGGAGATGAAAATAATATTATTAATGAGGTGTATGGAAATATTTCCGAAAACATACTCTCAGATAACATATTGAAGTCAGTTATTTTAGCACCTAAAAATGATGATTGTACTTTTATTAATACTGATATACTTAATCGAATACCAGGTGAACAGAAAACATACCATAGCTACGATAAAATAATTTGTGATGATGACAATGAAATCAATAACTATCCAGTAGAGTTTTTGAATTCTTTGACTATTAGTGGTTTGCCACCACATAAGTTAGTATTGAAAGTTAATTGCATCGTTTTACTGATCAGAAACTTAAATACAAAGGAAGCATTAGTCAATGGAACAAGAATGCGCATCAAGGGTATGCATCGTAATGCTATTGATTGGGAAGTTTTAACTGGAACCGCACGCAATAAGAGAATTTTGATTCCACGTATAAATTTAACATATTCCGGTACTGTTTTACCATTTAACTTTCAAAGAACTCAATTTCCAATTATACGAGCATTTGCGATGACAATAAATAAGTCTCAAGGACAAACATTCGAAAAAATTGGAATTTTATTGAGGCAGCCAGTTTTTACACATGGTTAATTTTACGTCGCAGCAAGTAGAGTTCGATCATTCGATGGTTTGAGATTTTATATTTCCGAATATAATGGCCAAGTGCATTTAGCAAATGATGAAAGAGTTTTTACAAAAAACATCATTTACACAGATGTTCTGAACCATTAAATTCACTTTCAAACTATTTTAAGTTCAATGGACAACATTTATTTTTTTAACCGCCCGTTTTTTTTTTATTTAATGAAAAATATATGAAAAAATACGAGGCACGTATTTTTTATTTCATTTTTTCTTTTGTATTAATTTTTTATTTAAATTTTATATAATTCGAAAAAGATAGGCAAAATAACTGTGTAGCCTTGGCGAAACCTGGTCAGTATGGCAATAAAAAAAAACCCAAGGAAATGTCAAAAAACGCGTTATTGCTTTTTAAATATGGCTTAGCCAAGCTAAACCTCATTTTTCCTATCTTTCGTATTTTTCAAATAACTCGAAAATTAATGCATAGAAAAAAAATTAAAAAATTATATAAGCTTTGTAGCAGATAATCTTCAAACTGTTTTCGAAATTTGTACAGCTCATCGACTGTTTCATGGTTTAATGTGGATTTAGAGAGTAATAAACTTTTTGCTATTTCCAACGTTTCACTAATTGGTACATTCGTGTATAAATTGACTATGCCGAATGAAGCAAGGGTGTGTCTCAGTTCGATTGTAATTGTTTTTGTAAGCTCGACCAGTTCTAAAATATTTTTCAAACTATAGTTCTTATTGAACACTATATGTTGTCTTAAAATTTTTTCGAGTTTTCTGGCAATTTTATATGATGGTGCAGACGTGAAATTTACTAAAGGATGGACAGGCATATTATTTTTGTGTATTTTTGGAAGGCCCCTAAGTCTAGGTGCCTTGGGATCTATCATTTTTAAGTATTTTTTCTCTTCGTTCGTTATGATGTATTTGGTTTTATTTAATATTGATTTCACGTTATTATTAAATTTAACGGTGGGGTCGCTCTTAATCTCAATAATGTTATTGTTTTTAATAAATTCCTGTATTTTGTTTTTATAATTCTCATGAGTTAAAATTACGAGTGTTTGGCCTTAGTCAGCTTCGGTGACGATTGCGTTATGGTCTATCAATTTCCCCTTTATCTCATTAAATACCCTGGTTTCGTTATTGTAAATAGTTTGTATATTTTCGGCCTTCATAACTTTTTTTATTTTATTATCAACTACTGCATGTCTTATTACTGTTTTTGTTTCTTCATCGGATATAGAATTTATTGCAGTTTCAGCGTTCAAAATTTCATTAAAGAGTGATTGTTTGAATCCATTTTTTTAAAACTGTACTTTAAGCCTTTGTTCAAAAGGTTGGTTCAATTGTTGAAGTTAATTCCGGTAAGATTAACTACACGAGGATAAAACTGATGACTTATTATATTGGTCTCTTGTGTGTCGTTTTGTTTTTTCAATAAGTTACTAATTTTTTTGTTTGTGGGTGCAGGCTACTTAAAAGATATAATTTTTAAAATTACTTTTGTTGGTAAAGAAAATAACAAATTATCTGGAGACAGAAATTTGTATTTGTAGATCAATTTTCTATAGGGTGTTTGTTTTGACATTAATTTCAGCAACTATGGTGTTGGTATTTTGTTTCAATTAATTAACAATTCTACTTGCTTTTTCCAAGACTTTCTTGAATTAGGAAAACGTATTTCATGAAACAACAAATGTACAAGGGGTGTACACTCATTCTTACAAATGTGTTATTTATTCCTGTTGACTCTTTAGTGTTCTCAACATTAATAAATTTAATGTTACACTTGTAACTGAATTTTTAATATTGTTGTTTATACACACATTTTAATTTACTTAAAGATGCTTAAAAGGTAGTGTGTTTCAGATAGTTTAACAAAAAATAATTGTAACATGGTGGAAGATAGAATAAGTGCATTTCATGCAATATGGTTTACAGCTATGTTACAATGGGAATAGATCTCGGGAACCTAGCTGCTTTGAGAACGTTCAGAGTGCTACGAGCTCTTAAAAGTGTTGCCATTGTGCCAGGTATGTAATATAATTTATATTATGCTACAAAGATAATTTATTTAATGAAAAATTAATTTACTCTGGTCATTCCTGTAAAGTGGTAGTCTATACATATGCATCTCGTTGCATTTACAGGTTTTTTTGTTTTCGTTGAAATGCGTGCGCGCGCGCGTGTGTGTGTGTGTGTGTGTGTGTGAGATAGAGAGTTAAATGGATTTGAGTTATGTCCAAACACATGTAAAGATTAACTTTGTAAACAGGAGGGAGTATCTCCCTACACATAAGTGTGCATGTATTATTATCATAGTGTGTAATAATCACCATATTAATAACTACCATGTATATAAACCTCTTGCTTATGTTTAATCAGGTAACACACTTGTCTGAGATTGTTAGTTTTAAAACTGTACAGTGTGTTCAATAAGTTTTTTCTATTTTGTAGTTATAATTTACACGTGTACTGTTGTACATTAAATTACTCATGCAGTTTGTACCACTCCAATATATACAGTACAGTTCTTTTCTTGATAAGTAAATTACTTAATTTAATACTACTACCGTATATAAGCTACTTCAAAAATGTTTGAAGCATTAAGCAGTGTGTTCATTGTCGGCCCTTGTCGACTAACTTATAAGTAGGTTTGAAGGAGACAACAAATTTTGAATATCTAAACTATGTGAATGTCTCATTATAATATAAGATATCGGTATGGAGAACCATACATGACTTCCATGTTCTAAGATTTATATTTAAAATCATTTTCGAAATGAAATATTACTATAGAAACTACTTCTTTCTACTTAGTGCTTCAGCCTTAACCACAGTACTGTGGTCACTAACGTATACCACCTCACGTTATCGCACTCGATTTTGACTGATGATGGAAGTCGATGGCATTGCCGAAACGTCTGGTTTTGTAGAAAACATTGGACTACGGCCAAACATCCCGGGAAGGAATTTTAACAAAAACTACTTCTTTGTTGCCGATAACGTTGTACAATATATATAAAAAATTGCATAAAATTAATGGCTTGTATAAGTTAATGTTTGATCTCCATTAATTAGTGCTCAGGTTTCCAAAGTTTTAATAGTATGATGTCCGTAATTAAAACATCAGAGCAGGTTTAGTGTGTATGAGGGTACATCGTGGACAGAAATTTTCAACATTTCCTATTGAGCGTTGCTACAGTGTTCCTAGTTGCTGCGTTCCTATCAAGCTGCGAATCTACAGTGTATGTTTCACAGAACAAACACGCGAAAAAGAAGGAGCGCTCCGAACTCACTCATGGACCCTCAGCATCTTGCAGAGGGTTCATTCCCTAAAGACGAAAAGTCTGTCTATGAATCATTCCTCTGTAAACACGTGCAGTTACACTGCCCAGCGATCCACAGGAAGCAAATCGCTATCCACGCTGGACACTTTTTCGGTTTGCACGCGTTATGTTGGTATGGGTTTCGGCACTTACCATTTACAAAGTGTGCAAATGTAAGAAAATAAACATGAGTGAGGCCAGAAATAACGCGAATTTTGTGTGTGCGTGTGTGTGTGTGTGTGTGTGTGTGTGTGCGTGTGTGTGTGTGTCTTCCCTACCTTTTTATTGCGGTAGTCATAATAATAAAATGGAAACGTAAACATTACATAACTGAGATATGCTTGCCTGCCACGAACGATATATTATTTTATACATGTATATTAACTTATACATAATTTACATTAAAATGAAAAAATTATAATTTTATTGCCTGGCAACAAAATTATGTTATTTTTAACAATCACCATTGTTTCAAAAAGTTTAAATGAATTTTCAAGTACTTTACTGTTGTTAAAACGTAAAAGGTTGCAGGTAATCTACCCCTTCCCCTTAACCGATCTTCACCAAAATCGAAAGTCCTTGAGATCTCTACAATTCAAGGACGTATGCAAAAAAATTATTTGATTCTGTTTGAATTTGCAGCTGTTATCGTTTGCCATAGAAAAGTACCCTTGATAAAAAAATGTTGCAGGTAAACTACCCCTTCCCCTTAACCGATCTTCACCAAAAACAATAGATCTTGAGTACTCTACATATCAGGACTGTATGCAAAACATTATTTGATTCTGTTTGAATTTGCGGCTGTTATCGTTTGCCATAGAAAATACCCTTGTTAAAAAAACGTTGCAGGTAAACTACCCCTTTCCCTTAACCGATCTTCACCAAAAACAATAGGTCTTGAGAACTCTACAATTTAGGGCTGTATGCAAATAATCTTTTGATTCTGTTTGAATTTGCGGCTGTTATCGTTTGCCATAGAAAATACCCTTGTTAAAACATAAAATGTTGCCGGTACACTACCCCTTTCCCTTAACCGATCTTCACCAAAATCAATGGGTCTTGAGAACTCTACAATTCAGGGCTGTATGCGAAACATTATTTAATTCTGTTTGAATTTGCGGCTATCGTTTGCAAAAAAAAAAATTACACTTGATAAAAAAAACCGTTGCAGGTAAACTACCCCTTTACCTCAACCGATCTTCACCAAAAACAATAGGTCATGAGTACTCTACAAATCAAGGCTGAATGCAAAATATTATTTGATTCTGTTTGAATTTGCGGCTGTTATCGTTTGCCATAAAAAAAATCTACAGACAGACACACACACACAGACACTGTTCGAAAAACGACTTTTTTTCATGTTTTGAGTGTAGTACAGTCAGAATCTGCAATAATCTCGAACACGATTTTTTTTGCCATCCCCATTCCTCACCATTCCATTTCCTTAAGGAACATGGAAGTAATAAATTAATAAAGGCAAATAATACTTTTCTATATTATGTATAATTTTTACTTCCATGTTGTGACGATTTAATAGGGTTAAATAGCACAAAATAAAAAAAAGGTAAAAATAATAAAATCCTAAATGAAACTACATAAGTTCCATAATTTCTCTCCCTATGAAATAAATAGAAAACTAAATAATGTTAAACAAATAAATATGTAAACCACCTCCTGTTTCTTCAACGAGTATTAAATTATAGAGAGACGTAATAAACCAGCAATTTAAAATAAGTAAAAATAATAATTAATAAATTCAGAACTATTTATCGCGCCGGCAAATAACAACACGCGCGGACAAGCACTTCGCTAAGCCAGCGATGCGCCCCAAAAATTAGTTGTAAATCAGACTCCGCAGCGAGAACAGTACAGTTGAAAATGTAGTCAGTAACTACAATATTATAGAGAATGAAAGAATATGTCGTTCACTCTCTTAGTTTCTTTAAGCTAATGCTTAGTAAAGCTGATAGCAAATATTATCAGTAATTTCAATATGTTTAACATCTTTGATACGTTTTAAGTGTGTGTGTTTATGACATCTCTGGAGTTGATTTAATATCACGTCAACATGATAGAGATCACAGTATATGTAACAGTTTAACTATAAGTAAAAAGTGCGGTAAACCGAAGTAAGTGAGTTCAAGTGAAAGTTTCCCACCACCTCCAGCACCAGAATCTCATAAACCTTGGAAAAAGAGAAAACCACACCTTCCATTATTACACCTTTTTCAGTCTCCAGGATAGACCAGAAGCCGCTGAGCCACCGTTTACTACAGACAACCCCGATTCGCCGAGGATACTACATAGAGGTGATACAGAAGTCAAACTTCTGTAGTTCAGAAATTACTTAATAAAAATATGAAAGACAATTGACACCAAAATAAAATTAATATAATTATACAAAAGACTGGCCGAATTAAATTACCATTGTAACTTTGTAATAAACAATATGATGTATTTAGCTTTAATGACTATAACATGCTAATATTAATAAGTCCATTCTTCAAATGGCAGCAAAAGTAAATTGTTTAACTGTAATATAAAGAAAGGATATATCTCAGATCCGAGGGTATGAATTACCAAAGTTTTATAAATAATTAACCAAGTTGATTAATGAATACATTATGCAGTTATTATTTTTTTAATATAGTTCAGTTGAACGAAATAGAGTAAACGAAAAGTAGGTTAAGTATATATATGTATGTTTTAACTATACAAATCACAAGCCTAATTAATTTTTAATAACAAGACAGTAACTCATTTTCTTTTATGCTTATTACCAGGTATGTAAATAAAGAGATGTCATGGACATAAACATGCGTGAATTAATTTGGCAACACGAATCTAATATTCCTTAATTCACAGGTTCCAGTTAAGTGTTTTGTTACGTTGTATTTTAATTAAATATATATATTTTGTGAATATTATGGCAGCCTGTTTAATTGACCGACGTCAATTAACCGGGCTCCCGAGGTTATAATGGCGATAGTATACAGAAGTTATAAAAGATAGTATACAGCCGTTATAAGATGGGCCACTCTGCTTTGCTAATAAATAAAAGACTAATTGGAGTTACTGCAATAAAGAAATAAAAAAAGGCTATATAAAAAGCTTAATAATAAAAATAAAAATTAAATAAAACAAGAATAGCAATAATATATTAGTAGAAAAGATTTGCAATTATTATTAAGAAAAATAATATATGTAATGATAATTTAATTCTGTAAACCCATGTTGAAGCGTGCACAGATTGTCACCCCCCAAAGTAAGTGTGAGAGCAAGAACAAACAGGAAATATATTAACGTGTTATAAACTGTATAAACTATGCCTTTGTTATAAGCGTATGTGCAACAACGCGTAATTTCTCCCCTTGCATAGGAATGTTATCGCCTAATAACAACAGTAGTCATAATATGTCATGTCATGTCCTGTAGAACTCTGTGTGAGATCCCCTTCTATATCTGCATACGAGCTATTATTCTCTCTGTGAATTGAAAGGTAATTGATTCCACAAAACTAAAGATAGTCATATACAGTGATATAATTAATATAATCAAACTGATGTTGATTAGTATAAGTAGATTACTACAATTAGCATATTAAGACAATGTCTCAATTTAACCCGGATTTGTTATTAAAAGACGAATTATGCTATGAAGCACTTTTACGCGGTTTACCTTATGCAAACATAACGGTCGCAGAATTACGCAAAACGTTACGCGAAAACAAGCAAAATATACCTACCCAGTTAGATAGATTAAACGAAATAGAACTTGAAAGCGAAGTAGAAACGTGTTATGCAAAATATAGGGAATTGACGTCAATATCGCAAACCCACACTACGAAAAATCACCCGCCATAATTTTGCGTACCACGCAACGGATAGAGCATTTAACCCGTCGCATAAATAATTTACTAAACTGGCCCGGAGCTACTGTAACACCCTGTGAAGTGCAAAAATTTGCAGACGAAGCATTGCAGCAATTACCAACTATAATAAGAAACCTACGTCATAAATCAGACTCATTTAAAATGGAGGAAATAGAAGAATCTCTTTCTAGATTAAATATCACACCATCTCAATCATCCACCATAGAACAGACCCACTACCGTGACTTTCGAATTTCCAGAAGTATCAAGTGTAGAACCGAATGCAGATCAGACGCTTAATAGAAATGTGAATACCACACCAACAGCGGAATCCTCACCTCCAAATGCCCAGCATAGTCTCAAATATAATAATGATTTAATGAGTAATCGTGTGTTACCACCCTCTGCGATAACTAATTCAGTGTTGAGAGACCCGAGAATACAATCTCACGTGAACTTTAGTGCTAACCTATACGGAAAGATAACTCATCCTGTAGAAAAGATTTTATCAGAAATCCAATATACCGATGGATTAAGTATTACCAAACTGTTAGCGTTCATAAAACACCTTTTACAAATAAAAGACTTAGAGCAACTGAGCGATAGCCAGATATTGCCAGTCATTATGACTAAATGTAGACCACCATTAAAAGACCATTTACAGGAGTCAATGAATTTTCAGCATTCCGTAGACCAACTACATTCTGCCTTAATAAGACATTTTATTCCAACGGGAATTTATGAAGAATTGAAACGGAACACAGTACTTAGAGTACAAGGAGCGCACGAGGGACTCGCGCACTATATTTCAGAAATAAGAGAATCTTCATTATTACTAAAGGTAAATTTGAGCGAACCACAGTTAGTAGAAACGATTCTGGTAGGATTATCCCCAGAAGAGAGATCGCGATTAGTACTGATCAATAGACCCAACACTTTTGCAGAATTAGAACAATGCTGTATCCACTCATCAAACGTATGGTACTCGGACCAAAACAGACGTGCTTTAATTCCTCACGCACAACGCAGAAACGAAACACCAACCTGGTATCAGAACCGACAATACACCATGATAGTCGACACTTTAGAACTCCAAAACCTTCACACTACCAAGCTGCACAAAATTATCAACTGAAATCCCAACCGAATATGAGCGACACAGTGAGTAGAGAAAAAAGATGCTATAACTGCGGTAAACAAGGTCACATTAGTAGGTACTGTAAAAAGAAACAGCACTACCAAAAATCCTCTCATTCAAAAAACATGTAAGGCAGGGAGTGCCGAAATCCTGTGTCTCCCGCCACGTCGTAAGAGTAGGTAAAACCGAGAAGTACAAAACAAAAAAAAAAAAATAAAAAAAAAATTAGACCCCTACGTAGAAAGATTTGTCAATAGATGCAACTCAATTACTACATGCAAATCCAGTGTGTGTCAATTACCATATGTACAAGTAGACCTTGGCATTACGAAAATACTAGGATTAATTGATTCCGGATCAACACGGAGCTTAATTAGCCAACAGTTAGCTGAAACATTAGCGAAACACCACCTTGTTAAACGTAGTCAACCGGTGAATATGAAATGCGCTACCGCTAATAACCAAAAATTAACAATAAAACTCAGCGTTACTATCAAACTAAAAATTAAAAATTTAACATGATATTTTCCAGTATTAGTATCTGAAGAATTAGGACCAAACTTAATATTAGGAGCGGACTTCATCAGTAAAACAGGTATAATTCTTGACATGTCGATAAGAAGTATTATTTTAGATTCGACCGTACCCAAAAATATAATTTTGACTTCGAAGTAAATAACAGTAGAGGTACAGAAACATCCGCAACGCACGTAGTACACCACGAATCTGCACTAGATCATTTAGAGAGTAAAGATAAACAAAAAATACAAAATCTAATAAAAGAATTTTCCACCGTTCTAACCCCAAAGTTAGGTTTAACGAATCTAATAGAGTACAAGATCAACCTGAACGATAATAAAATAATCCGACTGCATCCATGTAAGTTATCTCCTCCAAAAATGGAAATCATGAGAAATCTAATCAATAAATTGTTAGAACAACAAGTTATAGAACCTTCCACTTCCCCGTATTCATCACCCGCGTTCTTAGTACCCAAAGGCACTGATAAACATAGATTAGTCATTGACTATAGACAATTAAATAAAAAGATAGAATTCGAGTCCATACCGCTCCCCGACATCCACAGCGCCTTCCACTATTTTACAAAAGCTAAAGTTTTCACCATAATGGATCTCAATCAAGCATTCCACCAAATACCATTATCGGAAGAATCCAAACATCTAACCGCCTTCGCAGTCCCATTCAACCTGTACCAATTTACAAGAGTACCCTTTGGAATCTCCCAAGGAAGTTCTGTTTGTAGTCGATTGTTAGAAAAAATATTCCACGACGTAAAATTGAAATTCGTATACCACTACCTAGATGACATAGTTATTTACAGCGAATCCATGGAACAACATCTTCATCATTTACGCGAAATCTTATCCCGACTAAAGAAAGCCGGATTAACCGTGAACCCAAGTAAAGTAAATTTTGCCGTTAACCAATTCTCATTTTTAGGTCACATAGTATCTGCCGACGGAAAGGTAAGCATAGACCCAGAACGCACCCGTACAATCAGAGAATTTTTACCACCACGTGATACGAAAGGAATAGCCTGATTTTTGGGAATGATAAATTACTTCCACAAGTATATTCCACACCTAGCTGATATAGCAGCACCCTTAAATGCGTTAAAAAAAAGGAGTAAAATTTGAATGGACCCCTCAACATCAAACAGCATTCGACAACCTGAAAGAAAGTATAATACAACCTCCAGTATTACAACTGGCTGATTTCACGAAACCATTTATCGTACAGACAGATAGTTCAAGTGTAGCCCTAGGAGCAGTCATATATCAGGAAGTAGATAATTCTAGATTACCGATCAGTTATGCCTCGTGAACCCTAACCGATCAGGAAAAGAAATTCTCCGCATACGAATTAGAATGTTTAGCCGTAGTATTCGCATTCGAGAAATTCAAGCCATTTTTAGAACATAAAGAATTTCTGTTAGAAACGGATAATCAAGCTTTATCATGGTTATTAAATCACCCTAAACAGTTAGGTCGTATCGGAAGATGGGTATTGAGATTAAATTGTTACAAGTTTAAAGTACAACACATTCGTGGCACCCAAAATGTAGTAGCCGATACACTATCCCGTATGTTCCAGCAGCCGAGTAAGGAATCCGAACATAATGAAAGAGGTGAAACATCAATAATAAATACCCTAATAACTGAATTCCCACTGGCATTTACTGACATAGCCCAGTATCAACAACAAGATCCTTCCTTAAGTAAAATAATAGAACAGATCAATAAAGGAAATACTTCAGATAAATATATATTGAGTAAGAGAGTATTATGTTATAAACTAGCAAATGGAAATCCTTGAGAATAATTGCCCCGGACATTATTAAACCAATGTTTATGCAATACTACCACGCATCCACTATAGGAGCTCATATGGGTATTAATAAAACCATACATCGTATTAGAAAAGAATATCATTGGGGAAATATGAACAGCGAGATAGCTAAGTTCGTAAAAGAGTGTAAATTGTGTGCACTCAGCAAACCCCCGAGAAACAGCCACATTGGTATATTAATCTCAGAGACTCCCACGACACCCTTTTCAAAAATTTACATAGACTTTTCTGGCCCTTATCCACGTTCAAAATCTGGTAACACGATGCTACTCATTTGCGTAGATTCATTTACCAAATTCGTCTGGATGTATCCCATGCGAAGAGCATTAGCATCAACCACAGTGAAAATTTTACAACAGAGATTATTTAAAGACTTTGGTACACCAGTACACCTAGTGTCAGATAACGGACCCCAGTTTAAGTCCAAAGAATTCAGGGACATGTGTTTCAGACTAGGCATAGACCATATAACTGTTACAGAGTACCGTCCACAAGGTAATATCGCTGAAAGGTATTTGCAAAACTTAAAATCCGCTTTAATAGCCTATCATGCAAACGACCAGACATCATGGGACCAGAACCTATCCTGGATCCAATTTACTTTCAACTCAGCATATCACGAAGGACATAAATCTACACCCTTTGATTTGTTGTACAAATATAAACCAAATCACCCATTATCCACAAAGTGGAAAATACATGTTTTGCTACCCCGCGAAATCAGTGTTAAAAATATAAAAAAAATATGTAACGAAGCTCGCGCAAATCTGAGAGTAAACTTAAGAAAATCGCGAAAATATCACGAGCGTGATAGTAAAGAAATTAAGTATCAAGTCGGAGACCTAGTGATGTACCAAACTCATCCGACGAGTAGTGCAGTTGATAAGACCACCTCCAAGCTATCTTACCGATGGTGTGGCCCTTACAGGATTCACAAATATTTAACGCCTGTAACCGTAGCACTGTACGACCCCACTACGGATAATTATGTACGAAGAAGTCATGTTTCCCAGATAAAATATTATCACGGAAATTGTTCTGCTAGTGAGCAAAGAAAGAAATGAAGTAAAAAAAAAGCAATAAATGTACTGCGAAGTATATTTCCTATATTGTAATTTAGTCACTGTAAACCATACTTAATTACAAAATCATAAGGTATGAATAAGAATGAGGCCTGATCAACCTTAGATCCTATTCACCAAAAATAAATAAAAGCGATATGTAAAGTCAACTGACAAATAAAGGTAACGTTACCACAGAAAAATACAGTACTAAAATAAAATTGTCGACGAACAATTAAAAAAGGAAAGGAAACACAGTAAGTATGAAAAACATACTCTGTGTAGAATAACTCCACTAAACGAGTTAGAAAAAGCTAAACGAAAAAACCGGTAGTAGTATTAAGTATAGTAAGTTAGTATTAAGTAAGTAAGTATTAAGTAATAGAATTAAGATAAATTTTAGAGATAGTATAGTATTATATCTTTTAAAAAAAAAAATGATTGATATTGATTCGATTATCACATGAGTGAATCACGAAAAGAGAGAAAGGGGATTTCACACGGAAGCTCGTACCAAATTCCCAGTGTAATTCTTAGCTATTTCCCCGTTGAATACACATCGGTCTCCGACCCAGTGTCTTCTTTAAGTGGAGAGAATGTGACGATTTAATAGGGTTAAATAGCACAAAATAAAAAAAGGTAAAAATAATAAAATCCTAAATGAAACTACATAAGTTCCATAATTTCTCTCCCTATGAAATAAATAGAAAACTAAATAATGTTAAACAAATAAATGTGTAAACCACCTCCTGTTTCTTCAACGAGTATTAAATTATAGAGAGACGTAATAAACCAGCAATTTAAAATAAGTAAAAATAATAATTAATAAATTCAGAACTATTTATCGCGCCGGCAAATAACAACACGCGCGGACAAGCACTTCGCTAAGCCAGCGATGCGCCCCAAAAATTAGTTGTAAATCAGACTCCGCAGCGAGAACAGTACAGTTGAAAATGTAGTCAGTAACTACAATATTATAGAGAATGAAAGAATATGTCGTTCACTCTCTTAGTTTCTTTAAGCTAATGCTTAGTAAAGCTGATAGCAAATATTATCAGTAATTTCAATATGTTTAACATCTTTGATACGTTTTAAGTGTGTGTGTTTATGACATCTCTGGAGTTGATTTAATATCACGTCAACATGATAGAGATCACAGTATATGTAACAGTTTAACTATAAGTAAAAAGTGCGGTAAACCGAAGTAAGTGAGTTCAAGTGAAAGTTTCCCACCACCGCCAGCACCAGAATCTCATAAACCTTGGAAAAAGAGAAAAACACACCTTCCATTATTACACCTTCTTCAGTCTCCAGGATAGACCAGAAGCCGCTGAGCCACCGTTTACTACAGACAACCCCGATTCGCCGAGGATACTACATAGAGGTGATACAGAAGTCAAACTTCTGTAGTTCAGAAATTACTTAATAAAAATATGAAAGACAATTGACACCAAAATAAAATTAATATAATTATACAAATGACTGGCCGAATTAAATTACCATTGTAACTTTGTAATAAACAATATGATGTATTTAGCTTTAATGACTATAACATGCTAATATTAATAAGTCCATTCTTCAAATGGCAGCAAAAGTAAATTGTTTAACTGTAATATAAAGAAAGGATATATCTCGGATCCGAGGGTATGAATTACCAAAGTTTTATAAATAATTAACCAAGTTGATTAATGAATACATTATGCAGTTATTATTTTTTTAATATAGTTCAGTTGAACGAAATAGAGTAAACGAAAAGTAGGTTAAGTATATATATGTATGTTTTAACTATACAAATCACAAGCCTAATTAATTTTTAATAACAAGACAGTAACTCATTTTCTTTTATGCTTATTACCAGGTATGTAAATAAAGAGATGTCATGGACGTAAACATGCGTGAATTAATTTGGCAACACAAATCTAATATTCCTTAATTCACAGGTTCCAGTTAAGTGTTTTGTTACATTGTATTTTAATTAAATATATATATTTTCTGAATATTATGGCAGCCTGTTTAATTGACCGACGTCAATTAACCGGGCTCCCGAGGTTATAATGGCGATAGTATACAGAAGTTATAAAAGATAGTATACAGCCGTTATAATGTTCCATAAGGAATGGAAGTATGGTGATGGCAAAAAAAATCGTGTTCGAGATAATTGCAGATTCTGATTTGTACTACCCTCAAAACATGAAAAAAGTAATTTTTCAAAAAGTGTCTGTGTGTGTGTGTCTGCTGTGTGTAGATTTTTTTTCTATGGCAAACGATAACAGCTGCACATTCAAACAGAATCAAATAATGTTTCGCATACAGTCCTCATTTGTAGAGTTCTGATGACCTATTGTTTTTGGTGAAGATCGGGTAAGGGAAAGGGGTAGTTTACCTGCAACATTTTATGTTTAAACAAGGGTAATTTTTTCTATGACGAACGATAACTGCCGTAAATTCAAACAGAATCAAATACTTTTTTGCATACGTTCCTGAATTATAGAGAACTCAAGGTCAGTTGATTTTAGTGAAGATTGGTTAAGAGAAAAGAGTAGTTTACCTGCAACATTTTATGTTTTAAAATAGTCATTTTTTTATGACGAATAATAACTGCCGCATATTCAAAGAGAATCAAATAATTTTTTGCATACGTTCCTGAATTTTTAAATACTCAAGGTTTGTTGATTTTGGTGAAGATCGGTTAAGGGGAAGGGTAGTTTACCTGCAACATTTTATGTTTTAACAATGGTAATTTTTCTATGACGAACGATAACTGCCGCACATTCAAACAGAATCAAATATTTTTTTGCATACGTTCCTGAATTGTAAAGGACTGAAGGCCTATTGATTTTGGTGAAGATCGGGTAAGGGAAAGGGGTAGTTTACCTGCAACATTTTATGTGATAACAAGGGTATTTTTCTATGACGAACGATAACTGCTGTAAATTCAAACACAATAAAATAATGTTTTGCATACATCCCTAAATTATAAATAACTCAAGGCCTGTTGATTTTGGTGAGTATCGGTTAAGGGAAAGGGGTAGTTTACCTGCAACATTTTATGTTGTAACATGAAATTTTTTCATGATGAACGATAACTGCCGTAAATTCAAACAGAATCAAATAATTTTTTACATATGTCCCTGAGTTGTAGAGGACTCAAGGCCTATTGATTTTGGTGAAGATGATTATGGGGAAAGGGTAGTTTACCTGAAACGTTTTTTTTGTTGTAACAAGAATAAAGTACTTAATTTTGATAAATAAAGTATCCTGATAAGAAGATCTTAATAATCCACTATAGAAACGTAGACGAAATATCTATAAATGAAGAGGGTAGTTGAACGGGGTGGGGGTAATTTTGTATAAATGAAAATTATACTTGAAGGGGGAGGGGATAATTTTTTATATATGTACTACGTTATCGGCAACAAAGAAGTAGTTTGTTGTTAAAATTCCTTCCCGTCCTGTTTGGCCGTAGACCAATGTTTTCTGCAAAACCAGACATTTCGGCAGTGCCGTCGACTTCCATCATCAGTGAAAATCGAGTGCGATAACATGAGGTGGTATATGTTAGTGACCACAGTACTGTGGTTAAGGCTGACACAGTAAGTAGAAAGAAGTAGTTTCTATGGAAATATTTCATTTCAAAAATTATTTTAAATATAAATCTTAGAACATGGAAGTCATGTGTGGTTCTCCATACCGATTTTTTTTTAATAACACATCTGTCTATCATAATTCAACCTACAATCGTACACTAATCATGCACAATCAGGCACAACAACAGTTAAATATTTCAACATGTCAGTTTTCAGTTACATAAAAATATTGTTAATTTGAAATTGAATAAGTTAATAAAAAATATTGAAAAGCAAATAATGCAAAAAATTAACTATTTTATATCTCTGTACAAATTAAGGTACTTACATGCAGAGTTTATTTAAGAGTTCCATTCCATTTTGGTTACTATGCAAATAAACAAGGTAATTACATTTTGGACACAAACGTTAAAAGAAACATTTAAATTACTCTTGTATAACTTGCAGTTATTTGCATGCACAGATATATTAACTATAATTCGCACTGGTTTTTTTGGTTTCTTTCAATTATTCTGTAAGTCTTTCAATTTTTAAGCAACAAAAAATTGTTTGCAAAACTCTAACATTATCTTGTCCTTCAGAAAATACTACTTTTCCTTATTTAGCCTACATGATATACCATATAAATCCTTCTTTGTGTGATTATGTATCTATTATTAGATATATATTTTCATGGTATTTTCTCCACACACACACACACACACACACACACACACACACACACACACACACACACACACACACACACACACACACACACACACACACACACACACACACACACACACACACACACACACACACACACACACACACACACACACACACACACACACACACACACACACACACACAATGGCTTGGCTTCCAGGCTTTTATACTTCTAGACTAGTTTGTTTATGTAGGCAAGTGGCGATATTTTACAAGCTCATAAAAAGTGACATTACACAAGCATAATTTATTTTATACAGCGCTTGTACAGCGCTTTTGACTTTCTGCTTGTACAGGGGAAGTTATAATAATTTGTTTGTTTACATTTTACACTTTTTTTATCATAATCTAATGAAACATATGTAATGTGTGAAAGGTCTGAAGACAATCGTGGGTGCTGTAATCGAGTCAGTGAAGAATCTGAGGGATGTGATAATTCTGACAATGTTTTCATTGTCAGTGTTTGCATTGATGGGGTTACAGATTTATATGGGTGTTCTCACCCAGAAATGTATACGTAATTTCCCGGAGGATGGTTCAGCGGGTAATCTCACAGACGAAAACTGGTTTAGATTTGTCAACAATGATAGTAAGTAAAATTCAGTAACAATGTAGATATTTAAAATGAAAACATTTATGCATGATACGATGAGTTATATGTGACATGGTTTACTTATGACTGTACTTGTGTAAGTCAAGAAATTAAATTAAGAAAAAACAGAAAAGTATCCAAAATTTAGTAATAGAAAAGGATAAATAATACTCCAAACTTTTAAAAATTATTTTTTTTACAATGATTAAATAATTAATATATGTTTCAAGTAATACAAAACTAAGTAAGTGAATATAGTAGTTACCAGCTCTAGTCTATCTTCTTGGGACTGAAACAAACCATTTTTGGTTTAATGTTTGTGAAGATGATGAATACAGTAGTTGCAGTAAGTTCAAAAATTGTATTGATTTTTTTTGTTTTTTGTTTAAAGCATGTTGTCATCATCATCATCTGCAAGGATTAAACCAAGGATGGTTTGCTCCAGTTTCAAACAGGCAAAGTCTAGAGCAGGTCACTCCCGCACTTCCTCAGAAGTCCCAGACCTCACCGTCCCTTCGTCTTATAGGTCCATAGTTGTTTGGGGATATAGCAGGTAAAGATATTCTCACCAATTCAGCTGATACTGGGCAATTCTTTTGAGTACATTCATAATATTCAGTTCCTGCCATATATCTGTGTTTCAAGCAACAACATTGTTGCTTGTATTATAAGACATACTGTAGCCCAGGTATTCAAAATTGCTGACTTGTTCCAGGACAGTAACATCTATAACAATTTTTGGCCGTATGGGATCAGTTCCACAAAAAGGCATTACCTTGATCTTAAGTGTGGATATTTGTAGTCCAGAGGTCTTTGCAGATTTGATTTAACAAATGTATACCCATCTGCAACCTGTTTTCCGAGTTTAACAGAATAGCCTGATTGTCCACAAACAACAAAGTGTCAGTTGCAGAGTGGCCAATCATAAAATGCTCTGGAAGACACATCTGCCAGTTTTGTATGATATCATCAATATATAAATTAAAATGAGAAGGTGATAACGGACACCTGTGTCGTACTCCACAATTGATCAGGCCAACTCTAGAAGCTGTCTCAGTTTCCCTGCTTCAATGAAGATTTTATTCTCCACATAGAGACTCTGTATAGCTCTAACTAAATGTTGTGGATTCCTTTCCCTGCCATTATTTCCCATCAAAACATGTTATTAATTCAAAATTTGTAAAAATTAAAACAAACATAAACAGATCTATTTTTTCTGTCAAGACATTGTTGACTTGTACAGAGTTATTGAGGCAGAAGTACTTAACCATGCTTTGTTGACATTTATAGCTTCTTCAGCATAAGTTGCTGTTAAATTTTCTTGTGGGGTTTCTGCCCCATCAAAAGTGATTTCAGCTGTTTGTAGTGAGAAGTAAAGCTAACCTGAAAAGAAATTACAGCAAAGGGTAGTAAAATATTATTCATCATATCAAGGTGAGTTTATATATTGCTGCGGGGGGGGGGGGGGGGTAGTTATATTTGCTAGTTAACCATTACCAAAATCCATGAATAAAAATTTATAAAATTACGTGTTTTAAGAGTAGAAATTTAAAAATAAATAAATAAATATTATAAATAAATAAAGCATTTATTAGTTCCAGTACATATATCAAAGCCATAATACAGAGGTTTTTTTTTGTTTAGAATATAAACTAATAATCTTCTGCTAGTTTATTTAGTTTAGAACTATAAGTAAATAAGTCTCCCACTTTTTTCCAGGCCCGTATTTAGGCACGTGCTATTCTGTGCTCGCGCATAGGGCGGCAAGATTTGGGGGGCAGCAAAATTTTGGATTTTTATTTTGTAGATTCACAATGAAAGGATATTTCCAATGCATTAAAATCATTATTGGTGACGAATAATTGGCAATTAATCGTCTTGTCACCAATAATTATAACATTAGGTCAACTATTGAAGGAAACAATTATTAAAATAATTTCCAATGTAATTGCAACGATTTATGAAATCAAATAATCAATGCCATTCATGTAGATTGTTGTGAGCAGTGTATACTGTTGAGGAAGCAAATGTTGCATTCCTGTCTGTCACTTGGTTATTTCCGCTTACTCATATGTCATATTGCCATTCCAAATCCAGTATTCCGCTGCTGTTCTACTAGTGCTAATAGTCTGTATAAATGAGGTAGGGAAGGCTTTTGTTGGCAACACTACGCTGTCGGCTGCCGCTCTGGTCTGGCTTGCGTGCCGCTCTGTGCTACCATTTGCCTATTCTATTCAAGTAGGTTATGTCAGTTTTTATTAAACTGTGAACTGTGATGTGAAATGAAAAAAAGTACGAGTTTATTTTTTACTTCTTTAGTTCTTTATTGGATTGCAAATCGATATTTAAGTATAAAATTGAAATGGACGGAAGAAAAAGACTAAGTGGGGTGGCATATAGATGGAAGGCAGAAGAAAAGATACAAAAAGAAGATGACACCCTTAAAAAAGTAAGAAAATTAGAATCATTTTTTAGTTATGAAAAAACTGAAAACAAAATTTCTGAAGAACCAAAAATTCATGTAAGTAATAGTAATACTGGTGGTACTGGTAATGAATGCAAAACAACCAACCAAGTTTCTAGCACTTCTGATGAAAATAATGAGATTCATCCAGAACCCTCAACATCGGCTTCTCCTGGTCTAGACAAAAATAATGACAGTATAATATGTTTGCCAGACAATGATCCATATCAGTGGGTCATTACTGACGAAACCATTGATTTCTTAATCAAACGGTATAAAACAAAATGACGATTCCGATTTTTCAAAGTCAGTTCGTCTATATCATGATGGTAGAAAGAGGTACTGTACTGATAGTTTATTTAAAAGAAAGCTTTTGAATGGGAATGTTGTAAAACGAGAATATTTAGTTTATTCACCAAGTCAGGGGTCTCTATATTGTGCTCCTTGTATGCTTTTTGGAAGCCTATCTGGGTTTGCTTCAAAATCAGGGTTTAATGATTGGATTCACGCTGTACAACGTATCTCCGAACATGAAAACTCATCCTCTCACAGAGATTGTGCAATTAAATTTAAAACCCGAGCAAATGAATTATCTAGAATTGACAAAAAGTTAGTAACTGTTTTTGAGCAAGAGGCCCAGTATTGGAAGAATGTACTACAGAGGGTAATTTCTGTCTTTAAAAAATTATCTTCTCGAGGACTAGCATTCTGAGGAGATAAAGAAGTGTTTGGGTCAGAGCATAATGTCAATTTTATGATGTGCCTTGAATTAATAGCTGAGTATGACCCCTTTCTATCTGATCACATTTCACGCTATGGAAATCCAGGTAGCGGAAGGACGTCATATTTGAGTCCAGTAATTTGTGATGACCTTATTAAAAAATTATGGGAGAGAAAGTAGTCTTTAAGATTGTTGAAGAGGTCCAGTTGTGTAAATATTATTCAGTAATAGTTGACTCATCTCCAGACATTAGGCTACTCATAATGGCCAATTAACCTTCATTTTTCGTTATGTAAATGAGATAGGGGAGGCACATGAGAAATTTTTAACCTTCTTCAAAAATCCTGGGCACACAGGTGAAAACCTTGCAGACGCAGTATTGGAGATTTTAAAAAGTATAAATCTAGAGATATCTGATTGTAAGGGGTCAAACTTATGACAATTGTTCAAACATGTCAGGTATATATTCTGGTTTGCAAGCCAGAATCAAGGTAATAAATCTACTATCTTTCTATATTCCCTGTGCTGCCCATTCAGCAAATTTGAGTGGTTCTCGAGCAGCAGAGTGTTGTCGGGAGTCTGTAATATTTTTTGACTTCTTGCAGAGTATTTTTAATTTTTTTTCTAGTTCGACACAGAGATGGAATTTGCTTTTATCATTTTTGGTCCAAAAAGCTCAACATTGAAATCATTAAGTCAGACTCGGAGTGCATGAGAAGAAGCATGTAAAAGTCTAAATTTAGATGGGACAGCTATATTCAATGCTCTTAAGTCATTTTCCGAAGATGCCACCCAAAAATGTTTGGACCAAAACAAAGCTAAAGGTTTACTTAAGCAGTTAACTCATATTGACACAGCATTTATGTCTAGCCTTTGGGGTGCCATATTCCAACAGTTTGGGAAGACAATGGAAAAGCTACAAGCAGAAGATTTGGATGTCTCTGCTGCCAAGGAACTTTATGAATCGTTGATTGGTTATCTTGAAGAAATTAGGGAACTGTATCATGAATACAAATCCCTAGCTGTAAATAAGATAAATGAGACAATGACATTAACACTAAATAAAACATCATCAGAACTTAATATGACCTCACCTAAGAGGAAGAGAAAAAAGAAACGATTTTTTGATCAGTCTGACTCTGGCAAGAGTGAAGAGGAAAGTGATAATTTATCTACACATGAAGATAAAGGATCAAAAGAAATACACGTAAATGAAAAAAAGCTCAAGTCAAGTTTTTTTGCTGTAATTGACACATTGAAGGAGGATTTGGAAAAAAGAATATCTGTGTACACATATTTTGCGTCTAGATTTTATTTTATTTCCAAACTTACAAATCTTGAACCTACTAGTATAATGAATTCAGCAAAAGAACTGTGTGAACTGTACAATATGGATTTGGAAGATAGTCTAATAAATGATTGTATCAATCTTAAAGGTTTCATCAAAAATATTAAACGTGAAGTGCTAAACAAAAAAGGTGAAAAAGTAGAAAACCCCTGGACTTTGCCAAGTTTGAATAAAATGTTAGTTGAAAGAAACTTACAAGAAGTTTATCCTAATATTTGTGTTGCGCTGAAAATTTATAAGTGCACAGTTGAAAGATCGTTTTCTGTTCTAAGAAGAGTGAACAACTACATGCGGTCAAGCCAAAGACAAGAGTGACTTGTAAGTGCAGCAGTTCTGTGTATTGAGTCAGATATAACTAACAGGCTAAGTTTTGATGAAATAATCAATGATTTTACTCACAGTCAAGCCAGATGAAAACCATTCATTATGTAAGCTAAGACACATTTTTACATATCAGGTTTGGTTAAATGCTTTTCACTGAACTTACTGTAATTCTGTAATGTATTAAAAATAAACAATGTCAAAAACACTGCCTCCTTTTTAATTCCATGTCTAATTATTACAATGTTAAGAGTAAATATTTAAGAAATACCATCATAATTTAAGTGAAATTGTGAAATATAAAAAAATATGACATAACTGTGATTAAGAGTAAAAAGAATAAATTTTCTGTAGACTACATCCTACATGAATTATATTTAAAATCCATGATATTCGTATCCATGTCACACTTTGAATAAATTAATATTTTACCTTATTATCTGTCTTGTGACTTCCCTTTTTTTAAACAACACTACGCGTTTCGGAACATGTGTTCATCATCAGGTGTAATTACTCTTGCGAGGTCGTCGAAACATTAAGAGATATCATAAACACATAAAACACTAAACATAAGTTCGTATTCAGTACCTAACGCATGCGATACGTTTTCGGTGCGCACCTTGACGACATCCAAGGTTATACATCTTGAGTGTTGCCAAGGTGCGCACCGAAAACGTATCACGCGCGTTAGGTACTGAATACGAACTTATGTTTAGTGTATTATGTGTTTATGATATCTCTTAATGTTTCGACGACCTCGCAAGAGTAATTACACCTGATGATGGAACACACGTTCCGAAATGCGTAGTGTTGTTTAAAAAAGGGAAGTCACAAGACGGATAATAAGGTAAAATATTAAAATATTAATTTATGAATTATATGTCAATGTCGAGAGAATTACGCCATTTAAAATTATGTTGTAACTTGTAATACCTACAACGCTACAACAGACTGCCATCATATGTTTATGTTTACCTATTATAATGTACTCAGCTTGAGCTGGTGTGTCTGTAAAATCATGGCTTGTTTCCTTGTTTGAGTCGTAAGTTTGTGAGGGTGAGAGCGTGGCGTGTGGGGGCGGCATATTACTTAGAGCACAGGGGCACACAATACCTAAAAACGGGCCTGCTTTTGTCCGTTTACTTTTTCCATTTTCCAGTGAGTCCTAAAATATCACCCCTTGACTGGCAATTTCATCTCTTCACTTACCAGATTGTCTGCTCCTCCTTTGTGGTCAGAAGATATGAGATGTGTTCAAAAAGAGACCGACCTTTCACAATACTATGGCAGTATTCGCAAAGAGCGTGCTCTAACAAGTGGCACTGACTAATGGCAACTTTCAGAAACATCATCCAATATTCTTTCTACCACTGTTGAGATTCTTGCTACAGCAGCTAAAATTAATATGTATTCTAACCTCTCAGCAATTTTTTCCCATAGTGAAAATGAAAGAGCTTGAAGAACAATGTGTTTGCATAAAATGTTACTCCAAACTTGGTAAAACTTTTACAGAAACTTTGAAATGCTTCAGCAAGCATATGAGGATGATTGTATGAGCCAAACGGAGTGCTAGAACTGGTTTACTTGTTTCAAAGTGGGAAGAACATCAACTAATGAAAATCCAAGAACTGGATTTTGTTAATAAGTGACGATAAAATCAATGTAGTTTGCACTATGATATGTGAAAATTATCATTTAACTGTATGTGAGATTTCCAAGGAATTGGGTACAGCATGAGTTCATGCCATGAAATTTTAACAGGAAACAGAACAATATATCCCAGCAAAATTTGTGCCGCGTTTATTATCCAATGATCAGAAAGAAACTCGCGCTAACATCAGTCAGGAACTGCTTGACCATGCCAGTGCCAACGAAAATTCATAAAAAAAATATGACAGGGGACAAGACGTGGGTGTATGGATACAATGTTGAAACGAAGGTATAGTCTTCACAGTGGGTGGGAATAGGATCAACTTGACCAAAAACAGTCCAGATGAGTTGGTCAAACATGAAGGTGATGTTGGTGGTGTTTTTTAACTGGAAAGGGTTGGATCATCATGAATTCGTTCCACGTGGTCAGGCAGTAAATAAAGAGTATTATATGGAAGCTTTGTGCCGAGTCTAGGCTTAGATCGGCGATTAACCAGTATATAATGTCCGGTAAACGTTAAATGCAGTACAGTATTTAAAGCGGTTTAATTAGTGCTGCACCCTAGCAGTGAAGATAAGCACTAATTCTACATGAATCTAGAGCGCTTGAGAGGTGCTGGCCTCTAGCAACAGCCCCGGTTTGCGAGTTCCAAGCGGAAATAACGTTTTTCTGCAAAGTTTGTCTCGCTCCAAAAGTCGTCAAAATCGGCTGCGTCGTTTCCTCCGGACAGATGAAGAAATTTTCTTGTACCATTCTTCCACCAATGACAGGCTAAATCTGAATAGAACTGCGGTAAGTCTCGCCAATATTTTTATAGTTATGTATTTAAAGTTTTACTAAAGAAAAACTTGTTTAATGGGCCACAGTAAGTGAATTTCTGATAACCTTTGATGTACTTCATGGCATTGTGCAATACGTAATTTAAAGGTAATATTTTTAAAACACAGTAATACTATATTAAATTCACGTGTCCGAACTAAGGCACTAAAAGTCAGGGTCATATAAATGCAAAAAGTATTAGTTTAAATAGTGCAGACATGGATGTAAGCAGATACCTTATTACGTTACCTCATGGTTATTGTGCAATGCGTAATTCAGTGTAAGTTGCATACAACTTTTACTAGTGATTATAGTAAAATTTTATTCATATCAGGAAGCTTACTTAGGCACCCATTGAGAAGTATGCAATTGCCGAAAGGTATTAATTTAAATAGTAAAGAATAGATGAAATCAGATATAACCTATCTCAACCACATGGCAAACAAAAATCAGACTATGTATAAATCTTATTAAAAGTGTAACAAGCCAAATATTAGCTAAACAAAATTGAAGTATGTTCACCCACATGGGTAAAGTTTATTAATATTAAAAGTAACTACTAAATATTTTCAAATAGGGCCTGTTGGCCATATAACCTTGCCAAGTGTGTCAAGTATTATATTTAGATAGCCCTAAAGCTATGTTAAGATTATATATGGGTTTTGGGGGTGTGTGAACTTTCTGGGGGCATTGTTTTGTGTACTCTGGCTGATATAATGTTGTGTAATCAGGGTTCCCCGATGAAGACGAGGAAACAGCTCCACAACCTGAACATGTACACCTAATTTCTCTCTCAGTTAATCTGCCGGGGGAGGAATTGCCATGACGAAGCACCAACACCTATAATGTAGGCCACGAGATTGCCACTTCACCCCCATGGACAAAAATAAGGTGATCTCAACCCATTATATTCTTTACACGTAGTGATGCACTCAATAAGAGCCAGTGAACCAATTCAATCAGTCAACAACATGACTTTCAAGTTTTAAATATTTTAATTGGATCCCCAATTAATGGGACAGTATAGTGCGTGAACTGGGAGGGAAATCTTTTATAAATTTTATTCATTTGTTTGTATAATTGTGAGCTCAGAGGCTGTCATGCATCCTTGCCAGCTCACCATTTAAACGTACAATTCCTTCTTATTTTCAGTATAAGGGTTTCATTACTGCTATTAAGTCATTCATTCAATTTGTAATTTCTGTGTTTCAATTTAGTGTTCATTTTATATATATATTTTCTCATTTTTAAATTCAGTTTGGTTTATATAGGGATAGAAATTTCTGGGGTAGTTAAGTAGATTCACAAGTTTAATCCTGTACTGGTGCCTGTTCATGCAGTGTTAAACATGTTGTTGAGACAGGTTGAATTATGCACTGACTGGCAAATGAACATGTCGGTCTCTGGGCCAAAATTACTTTTTAAAAGGGTTATAAGATTCATAACACATTTCTATTTTTAAAACTTAACAATATTTCTATATATATATATTCTATTAATTAATTATGATAACTGGGGTGTTCACTATATTCTAAATTTTTATTTCTCCCAGTATAAGTGCCCAGTGGGGCAGAATTTTATAATAGTATTAGGCACTTGGCCAAATTTTTGAATTTATTATGTCCTGGGGACTATTGGAGTTGCATATGTATAATCTAATACACATGTAATGTGTTATGCAAATATTAAGAATTGTAATCCTAACATGGATTTCCATAAAATAATTAATGATTTACCTCATGGGGGGTAAGAAAAGGGCGTGGCAAGAGATCTGTGTAATAATTGTCCTGTATTGTGGAACATGTGCTGTATTGTATATTTGTGTGTGTATTTTGTGGGGTTTTATATGTATTGTACATTTGGGTGTATTTTTGGGGGAGTTAGATATAGGGTTCTTATAAAAGAAAAGATGAAACATAGGGTTATATATCCATTTAATTTTGATGACATTAATTTATTCTATCTCAATTAATTTTTGATGAATATTTCTTCTAAGAAAGTAATTTATTTTAATTAACTTTAATAAAGAGTATGTAGATTAGTCTCTATTTAATTTTAATTAATTTTGTTTGAGAATTAGTTATTCTAATTAATTTTATCAAGAAGTCTATAAAAATTATCTCCATTAAGTTTCAATTGATCATTTTAAAGAGAACATAGAAAATAAATCTTATATTTATTAATAATTTTCAGGAAACATTACTTAAAGAAAATTAATGATTTTAATTTTTAATTCATTTTAAAGAGAAGATAGCAAATAAATTTTATATGTGTTAATAATTTTCAGGTGACATTGTTTAAAGAGTATAAATTATTTTAATTAACTATTTAAGGGGAAAATAGATTCTGACTGTTATATTTATTGATTTTGTTGTTAATATTGTTTTTAAAAAGGGAGATAGAATAATAAAAGGGATTTTATTAATTGTTAAATTTATGAGTTTTCATTGCAAGTCCCGTCTCACTGGATCCAGCACATTTTTGGCTTCTCTAGGCTTTGGTCTAGTTCTAATTAACTTGTGGCCCCTCTTTTCAAAAAAAAAAAATTGCATAAAAAAATTTTCAAAAAAAATAGTCTTTTTTTTTAACAGTCTAAGTTAAAGAGGGGTTACAGCTTTAAGGCATTTGAGGGAAGCAGTATGCAAGAAGAGGCCAGAAATGTGGAAGGAACAGACTTGGGTGTTACAACATGATAACGCACCAGCTCATGCATCACTCCTTGCCAGTGATTACCTGGCAAAAAACAATACGACTGTTCTGCCCCACCCGCCCTGCTCTCCAGACTTACCCCCAACAGACTTTTTCTTGTTCCCAAAACTGAAGGTGACTTTGAAAGGGCGTCATTTTAAAACAACAGAGGAGATCAAGAAAATATGGAAGAACGGCTACACACCATCCCAAAATGTGCATTCCAGAAATCATTCCAGAATTTGAAGAAACGTTGGGGACAGTGCATTACCAGTAGGGGGTAATAAGCATGCATAAAGTGTAAGTACATTAATAAAATTTTAGTTGTTAAAGTTTAGACTTTTTTTGAACACACCTTGTACACCATTCCTTGATTCTTAGAATCAGCTTAGCTCACCTATCACCCATCTATCCATAATTTTGGTGTTTATCATAATATTGGTATAGGACATATTCACATAACTTATTTTACATTTAGGTAACTGGGTTGGTGAGGATGGAGTTTATCTGTTGTGTGGGAATGCATCAGGAGCAGGGTAAGTAGCTATTATACATTTTATAATAACTATCTTATTGATACATCCTCTTCGTTCACTTTTTTAATAATATATATATATATATATATATATATATATATATTAAACTTCCACTATGAACACTTACTTTTTGGTTTTGTTACCCAGACATTTCGACGTGGTATTCATCTTCTTCAGTGGGATTTAAATACTGAATGTCTGTACAGTAACGGTTATGGGATGTAGGTGTGTGTGGTGAGAGTTGCTGGTGGGAGGGAATTGGCGCTGGGATTCAAATTTTGTGTTGGAATCAGTGTATCGAAAAGTATGTGTGATCTATAATGTAATTGTTCGTTTAATATGTTGTTTGGTTGTAGTGTGTGATATCTGTATATTTCAAATTGTTCTGCTGTGTTTAGTTTTCTACTTTTAGGTAAGTAGTGTAGTATTTCTATGTTGTGCTCTATGTTTGTGTAACTGTGGTTTTAGTTTTGTAAATGTGCGGCAAATGTGGAATGTATGTAGTTTGTGGTGAGGGCTTTTAAATGTTCAGAATATCTAGAGGAAAAAGATCTTCCCGTCTGGCCGATGTAGAACTGGTGACAATCATTGCAGTTTAATTTATAAACTCCTGTTTTGCTGTATGTGTCTGTGTCTTTGTTAGTATTATTTATGTGTTTCATAATGGTGTTGTTAGTTCTGTAGGCTACTTTATAATTGTGTTTCCTAAATGTGTTAGCAATTTTGTGTGTGTTGTAATTGTAGTATGTGAGTGTGATGTATTTACTGGGTTGTGTGCTGTTGGTTTTATGTGTTTTACTTTTTGTGTTTAGGATGCGTTTGTGTAGTTTGTTTATTAAATGGGGATTGTATCCATTTTTGACTGCTATATATTTAATTGTGTTGAGTTCTTCTTGGTAGTCATGTGTATTTAGGGGTATTGATGTGAGCCTATGGAGCATATAGGTGAAAGCTGCATTCATTTTGTTTTAATTGTCTCCAAGTCACGTTACTAATATTTAGAATTAATATTAGGCAATTACCTGTATTAACTTCCGTCTTGTGACTTCTTTAGTTTTTTCCTTAAAACAACGCGTTTCGAGAATAAATTCTCATCATCAGGTTTTTTAAAAATTATAAAAACATCAAATTCACCCAAAAGGGGTCGTCAACTATTTAAAATACACAAACACAAAAACACCACACATAATTAAACACCGACACAGTCACGGCACAGTCCGATGCGCATCGTCTCGCCGCCAACGACCAACTGTTGCACTTTGTCTTACACGACCGTTATATACTACCAGTCATTGTAAAGAATGAGCTGAAAAAACGTAAAATAGCAGTGGCCTTTAAAACGACAAATAACATCAAAAAACGTTTGGGACAAAGAACTCATATCCCGGCTGAAGAGAAAACTGGAGTGTACAAGCTTGAATGCGATGACTGTGACAAATTCTATATAGGACAAACGGGCAGGCCGTCAGCCGAACGTTTTAAAGAACACCTGCCCAAAAGTGATATCTCGAAAACTAGATCCAGTTACGCTCAGCATTTAATGCTGTATAATCATAAGTACTCAGACTTCCACACAAACTTTAAACTGCTTCATAATTGTAAAAAGGGTGCATACATGAACGCTGTGGAGGAATATGAGATATACAGGGCTTCTAAGTTACAAACGGACCAGCTACTTAATGACAAAGTTTCGTTCCGATCGAATCTGCTGTACAACACGGCCATCAATATCGATGGGTCAGCGGGCAATGATAACGGTCGTGTAAGACAAAGTGCAACAGTTGGTCGTTGGCGGCGAGACGATGCGCATCGGACTGTGGCGTGACTGTGTCGGTGTTTAATTATGTGTGGTGTTTTTGTGTTTGTGTATTTTAAATAGTTGACGACCCCTTTTGGGTGAATTTGATGTTCTTATAATTTTTAAAAAACCTGATGATGAGAATTTATTCTCGAAACGCGTTGTTTTAAGGAAAAAACTAAAGAAGTCACAAGACGGAAGTTAATACAGGAAAGCTGCATGTTTGTGTTGAGGTGGGTGGTTGGAAGAGTTATGTATGACCATGTCTGTTGTGGTGGGTTTTCTGTTTATTTTGTATGTGTGTGTTGTTTGTGTTGGTAATTGTAATGTCCAGGAAGTTTATGCTATTGTTTTGTTCTAATTCAAGTGTGAATTTTAATTTTTGATGTATAGTGTTAATGTATTTGTGGAAATTTTCAATTTGTCTTTTGTTGCCGTTGTATAGGAGTAAAATGTCATCAACGTATCTGTGCCGATATATTATTTTGTTGGTATATTTGTTATTGTTTAATATGTGTTCTTGTTCTATGGTATGTAAGAATGTTTCGGCTAGTATACCTGATATAGGGGAGCCCATGGGTAGTCCATCTGTTTGTGTGTAAACCATGTTATTGTGTGAGAAATAATTTTGTTCAGTGATAATTTTAGTGAGATGGATGATCTCTTTAATGTGTGTTTCAGGTGTGTTATTAAATTTTAGTAACTGTTCTAATGTAGTTATAGTTTCTTTTATGGGTACATTGGTGTATAGGTTTGTTATGTCGAATGAAGCTAGTGTTGAATTGTGTGGAATGTGGACATGTTGAGTTTTATTCGCCAGGTCTAAATTATTTTTGACGGAGGTGTTCTTTGTTAAATTTATGTTATTTCTTTTTAATTTATCTAAGTGTCTAGCTATTTTGTGTGCAGGTGCTTGTGTGGTGTTTATAAGTGGTCTGATGGGGACATTAGGTTTGTGCAATTTAGATAATACATTCAGTGTAGGGGGGTTTGATTTAATTTGTTTCAGATATTTGATGTTGTCAGGTGAGATTATGTGTTTTGTGTTATTTAAGATTTTATTTATTTGTTTGTGATATTTTAGAGTGGGGTCTTTATTTAATTTGGTTATGTTGTTTTCAGTAAAAAATGTTTCGATTTTGTTATTTAAATCCTGTTTTTCTATTATGACGTTTATGTTACCTTTATCTGCTTTGAGTATGGTTAGGTTGTGTTCTTGTAATTTACGTTTTATATTTTTTAGCATTTGGATTTCGTTGTTATGGTGTTTTTGTTCGTATTGTTGTGTGTGTTGTAATTTACGTTTTATATCATGACGTATAGTATCATGGTCTTTGTTATGCGTGTGTTGTATGGCTGTTTCAGCGTTTATGACTATGTCGTGTATATACCTTTTATTATTGTTGTTATTGGTTGCATTGTTTCCTAAATTGTCTATTATACCTTTATCTAATAGGGTTATTTCTGCTTTGGTGAAATTGGTCTTTGTTATATTTACTGTACGTGTGTGAAATTTATGTGTCGGTGTAGGGACTGTTTCGTTTCTGTGTGTTAAGATGTTATTGATTTTCCTGTTATGTCTTTCTTGTATTTTTAATTGGAGTTTCACTGTGTTGTTCCGTGTATGTTGTATAATGTTTTCAAAAATACAAGAATGACATAACAGGAAAAACAATAACATCTTAACACGCAGAAACGAAACAGTCCCTACACCGACACATAAATTTCACACACGTACAGTAAATATAACAAAGACCAATTTTACTAAAGCAGAAATAACCCTATTATATAAAGGTATAAAAGACAATTTAGGAAACAATCCAACCAATAACAACAATAATAAAAGGTATATACACGACATAGTCATAAACGCTGAAACAGCCATACAACACACGCATAACAAAGACCATGATACTATACGTCATGATATAAAATGTAAATTACAACACACACAACAATACGAACAAAAACACCATAACAACGAAATCCAAACGCTAAAAAATATAAAATGTAAATTACAAGAACAGAACCTAACGATACTCAAAGCAGATGAAGGTAACATAAACGTCATAATAGAAAAACAGGATTTAAATAACAAAATCGAAACATTTTTTACTGAAAACAACATAACCAAATTAAATAAAGACCCCACCCCAACATATCACAAACAAATATATAAAATCTTAAATAACACAAAACACATAATCTCACCTGACAACATCAAATATCTGAAACAAATTAAACCAAACCCCCCTACACTGAATGTATTACCTAAATTACACAAACCTAATGTCCCCATCAGACCACTTATAAACAACACACAAGCACCTGCACACAAAATAGCTAGACACTTAGATAAATTAATCAGAAATAACATAAATTTAACAAACAACACCTCCGTCAAAAATAATTTAGACCTGGTGAATAAAACTCAACATGTCCACATTCCACACAATTCAACACTAGCTTCATTCAACATAACAAACCTATACACCAATGTACCCATAAAAGAAACTATAACTACATGAGAACAGTTACTAAAATTTAATTAACACACCTGAAACATGCATTAAAGAGATCATCCATCTCACTAAAATTATCACTGAACAAAATTATTTCTCACACAATAACATGGTTTACACACAAACAGATGGACTACCCATGGGCTCCCCTATATCAGGTATACTAGCTGAAATATTCATACATACCATATAACAAGAACACATATTAAACAATAACAAATATACCAACAAAATAATATATTGGCACAGATACGTTGATGACATTTTACTCCTATACAACGGCAACAAAAGACAAATTGAAAATTTCGACAAATACATTAACACTATACATCAAAAATTAAAATTCACACTTGAATTAGAATAAAACAGTAGCATAAACTTCCTGGACATTACAATTACCAAAACAAACAACACACACACATACAAAATATACAGAAAACCCACCACAACAGACATGGTCATACATAACTTTTCCAACCACCCAACTCAACACAAACATGCAGCTTTCAACTATATGGTCCGTAGGCTCACATCAATACCCCTAAATACACATGACTACCAAGAAGAACTCAACACAATAAAATATATAGCAGTCAAAAATGGATACAATCCCGATTTAATAAACAAACTACACAAACGCATCCTAAACACAAAAAGTAAAACACATAAAACCAACAGCACACAACCCAGTAAATACATCACACTCACATACTACAATTCCAACACACACAAAATTGCTAACACATTTAGGAAACACAATTATAAAGTAGCCTACAGAACTAACAACACCATCATGAAACACATAAATAATACTAACAAAGACACAGACACATACAGCAAAACAGGGGTTTATAAATTAAACTGCAATGATTGTCACCAGTTCTACATCGGCCAGACGGGAAGATCTTTTTCCTCTAGATATTCTGAACATTTAAAAGCCCTCACCACAAACTACATACATTCCACATTTGCCGCACATTTACAAAACGAAAACCACAGTTACATAAACATAGAGCACAACATGGAAATACTACACTACTTACCTAAAAGTAGAAAACTTTTAATTGGAGTTTCACTATGTTGTTCCATGTATGTTGTATTATGTTTTCAAAAATACAAGAACGACATAACAGGAAAATCAATAACATCTTAACACGCAGAAACGAAACAGTCCCTACACCGACACATAAATTTCACACACGTACAGTAAATATAACAAAAACCAATTTCACTAAAGCAGAAATAACCCTATTAGATAAAGGTATAAAAGACAATTTAGGAAACAATCCAACCAATAACAACAATAATAAAAGGTATATACACGACATAGTCATAAACGCTGAAACAGCCATACAACACACGCATAACAAAGACCATGATACTATACATTTTGATATAAAACGTAAATTATACACACAACAATACGAACAAAAACACCATAACAACGAAATCCAAACGCTAAAAAATATAAAACGTAAATTACAAGAACACAACCTAACCATACTCAAAGCAGATAAAGGTAACATACACGTCATAATAGAAAAACAGAATTTAAATAACAAAATCGAAACATTTTTTACTGAAAACAACATAACAAAATTAAATAAAGACCCCACCCCAACATATCACAAACAAATAAATAAAATCTTAAATAACACAAAACACATAATCTCACCTGACAACATCAAATATCTGAAACAAATTAAACCAAACCCCCCTACACTGAATGTATTACCTAAATTACACAAACCTAATATCCCCATCAGACCACTTATAAACAACACACAAGCACCTGCACACAAAATAGCTAGACACTTAGATAAATTAATCAGAAATAACATAAATTTAACTAACAACACCTCCGTCAAAAATAATTTAGACCTGGTGAATAAAACTCAACATGTCCACATTCCACACAATTCAACACTAGCTTCATTCGACATAACAAACCTATACACCAATGTACCCATAAAAGAAACTATAACTACATTAGAACAGTTACTAAAATTTAATAACACACCTGAAACACACATTAAAGAGATCATCCATCTCACTAAAATTATCACTGAACAAAATTATTTCTCACACAATAACATGGTTTACACACAAACAGATGGACTACCCATGGGCTCCCCTATATCAGGTATACTAGCTGAAATATTCTTACATACCATAGAACAAGAACACATATTAAACAATAACAAATATACAAATAAAATAATATATTGGCACAGCTACGTTGATGACATTTTACTCCTATACAACGGCAACAAAAGACAAATTGAAAATTTCCACAAATATATTAACACTATACATCAAAAATTAAAATTCACACTTGAATTAGAACAAAACAATAGCATAAACTTCCTGGACATTACAATTACCAAAACAAACAACACACACACATACAAAATATACGGAAAACCCAGCACAACAGACATGGTAATACATAACTCTTCCAACCACCCAACTCAACACAAACATGCAGCTTTCAACTATATGCTCCATAGGCTCACATCAATACCCCTAAATACACATGACTACCAAGAAGAACTCAACACAATTAAATATATAGTAGTCAAAAATGGATACAATCCCGATTTAATAAACAAACTACACAAACGCATCCTAAACACAAAAAGTAAAACACATAAAACCAACAGCACACAACCCAGTAAATACATCACACTCACATACTACAATTCCAACACACACAAAATTGCTAACACATTTAGGAAACACAATTATAAAGTAGCGTACAGAACTAACAACACCATCATGAAACACATAAATAATACTAACAAAGACACAGACACATACAGCAAAACAGGGGTTTATAAATTAAACTGCAATGATTGTCACCAGTTCTACATCGGCCAGACGGGAAGATCTTTTTCCTCTAGATATTCTGAACATTTAAAAGCCCTCACCACAAACTACATACATTCCACATTTGCCGCACATTTACAAAACGAAAACCACAGTTACATAAACATAGAGCACAACATGGAAATACTACACTACTTACCTAAAAGTAGAAAACTTTTAATTTGTGTTTTACTATGTTGTTCCGTGTATGTTGTATTATGTTTTCAAAAATACAAGAACGACATAACAGGAAAATCAATAACATCTTAACACGCAGAAACGAAACAGTCCCTACACCGACACATAAATTTCACACACGTACAGTAAATATAACAAAAACCAATTTCACTAAAGCAGAAATAACCCTATTAGATAAAGGTATAAAAGACAATTTAGGAAACAATCCAACCAATAACAACAATAATAAAAGGTATATACAGGACATAGTCATAACCGCTGAAACAGCCATACAACACACGCATAACAAAGACCATGATACTATACATCATGATATAAAACGTAAATTACACACATAACAATACGAACAAAAACACCATAACAACGAAATCCAAACGCTAAAAAATATAAAACGTAAATTACAAGAACACAACCTAACCATACTCAAAGCAGATAAAGGTAACATAAACGTCATAATAGAAAAACAGAATTTAAATAACAAAATCGAAACATTTTTTACTGAAAACAACATAACCAAATTAAATAAAGACCCCACCCCAGCATATCACAAACAAATAAATAAAATCTTAAATAACACAAAACACATAATCTCACCTGACAACATCAAATATCTGAAACAAATTAAACCAAACCCCCCTACACTGAATGTATTACCTAAATTACACAAACCTAATGTCCCCATCAGACCACTTATAAACAACACACAAGCACCTGCACACAAAATAGCTAGACACTTAGATAAATTAAACAGAAGTAACATAAATTTAACAAACAACACCTCCGTCAAAAATAATTTAGACCTGGTGAATAAAACTCAACATGTCCACATTCCACACAATTCAACACTAGCTTCATTCGACATAACAAACCTATACACCAATGTACCCATAAAAGAAACTATAACTACATTAGAACAGTTACTAAAATTTAATAACACACCTGAAACACACATTAAAGAGATCATCCATCTCACTAAAATTATCACTGAACAAAATTATTTCTCACACAATAACATGGTTTACACACAAACAGATGGACTACCCATGGGCTCCCCTATATCAGGTATACTAGCTGAAATATTCTTACATACCATAGAACAAGAACACATATTAAACAATAACAAGTACCAACAAAATAATATATCGGCACAGATACGTTGATGACATTTTACTCCTATACAACGGCAACAAAAGACAAATTGAAAATTTCCACAAATACACTAACACTATACATCAAAAATTAAAATTCACACTTGAATTAGAACAAAACAATACCATAAATAAACTTCCTGAACATTACAATTACCAAAACAAACAACACACACGCATACAAAATATACAGAAAACCCACCACAACAGACATGGTCATACATAACTCTTCCAACCACCCAACTCAACACAAACATGCAGCTTTCAACTATATGCTCCATAGGCTCACATCAGTACCCCTAAATACACATGACTAACAAGAAGAACTCAACACAATTAAATATATAGCAGTCAAAAATGGATACAATCCCCATTTAATAAACAAACTACACAAACGCATCCTAAACACAAAAAGTAAAACACATAAAACCAACAGCACACAAGCCAGTAAATACATCACACTCACATACTACAATTCCAACACACACAAAATTGCTAACACATTTAGGAAACACAATTATAAAGTAGCCTACAGAACTAACAACACCATCATGAAACACATAAATGATACTAACAAAGACACAGACACATACAGCAAAACAGGGGTTTATAAATTAAACTGCAATGATTGTCACCAGTTCTACATCGGCCAGACGGGAAGATCTTTTTCCTCTAGATATTCTGAACATTTAAAAGCCCTCACCACAAACTACATACATTCCACATTTGCCGCACATTTACAAAACGAAAACCACAGTTACATAAACATAGAGCACAACATGGAAATACTACACTACTTACCTAAAAGTAGAAAACTTTTAATTGGAGTTTCACTATGTTGTTCCGTGTATGTTGTCTTATGTTTTCAAAAATACAAGAACGACATAACAGGAAAATCAATAACATCTTAACACGCAGACGCGAAACAGTCCCTACACCGACACATAAATTTCACACACGTACAGTAAATATAACAAAGACCAATTTCACTAAAGCAGAAATAACCCTATTAGATAAAGGTATAAAAGACAATTTAGGAAACAATCCAACCAATAACAACAATAATAAAAGGTATATACACGACATAGTCATAAACGCTGAAACAGCCATACAACACACGCATAACAAAGACCATGATACTATACGTCATGATATAAAATGTAAATTACAACACACACAGCAATACGAACAAAAACACCATAACAACGAAATCCAACTGCTAAAAAATATAAAACATAAATTACAAGAACACAACCTAACCATACTCAAAGCAGATAAAGGTAACATAAACGTCATAATAGAAAAACAGAATTTAAATAACAAAATCGAAACATTTTTTACTGAAAACAACATAACCAAATTAAATAAAGACCCCACCCCAGCATATCACAAACAAATAAATAAAATCTTAAATAACACAAAACACATAATCTCACCTGACAACATCAAATATCTGAAACAAATTAAACCAAACCCCCCTACACTGAATGTATTACCTAAATTACACAAACCTAATGTCCCCATCAGACCACTTATAAACAACACACAAGCACCTGCACACAAAATAGCTAGACACTTAGATAAATTAATCAGAAATAACATAAATTTAACAAACAACACCTCCGTCAAAAATAATTTAGACCTGGTGAATAAAACTCAACATGTCCACATTCCACACAATTCAACACTAGCTTCATTCGACATAACAAACCTATACACCAATGTACCCATAAAAGAAACTATAACTACATTAGAACAGTTACTAAAATTTAATTAACACACCTGAAACACACATTAAAGAGATAATCCATCTCACTAAAATTATCACTGAACAAAATTATTTCTCACACAATAACATGGTTTACACACAAACAGATGGACTACCCATGGGCTCCCCTATATCAGGTATACTAGCTGAAATATTCTTACATACCATAGAACAAGAACACATATTAAACAATAACAAGTACCAACAAAATAATATATCGGCACAGATACGTTGATGACATTTTACTCCTATACAACGGCAACAAAAGACAAATTGAAAATTTCCACAAATACACTAACACTATACATCAAAAATTAAAATTCACACTTGAATTAGAACAAAACAATACCATAAATAAACTTCCTGAACATTACAATTACCAAAACAAACAACACACACACATACAAAATATACAGAAAACCCACCACAACAGACATGGTCATACATAACTCTTCCAACCACCCAACTCAACACAAACATGCAGCTTTCAACTATATGCTCCATAGGCTCACATCAGTACCCCTAAATACACATGACTAACAAGAAGAACTCAACACAATTAAATATATAGCAGTCAAAAATGGATACAATCCCCATTTAATAAACAAACTACACAAACGCATCCTAAACACAAAAAGTAAAACACATAAAACCAACAGCACACAAGCCAGTAAATACATCACACTCACATACTACAATTCCAACACACACAAAATTGCTAACACATTTAGGAAACACAATTATAAAGTAGCCTACAGAACTAACAACACCATCATGAAACACATAAATGATACTAACAAAGACACAGACACATACAGCAAAACAGGGGTTTATAAATTAAACTGCAATGATTGTCACCAGTTCTACATCGGCCAGACGGGAAGATCTTTTTCCTCTAGATATTCTGAACATTTAAAAGCCCTCACCACAAACTACATACATTCCACATTTGCCGCACATTTACAAAACGAAAACCACAGTTACATAAACATAGAGCACAACATGGAAATACTACACTACTTACCTAAAAGTAGAAAACTTTTAATTGGAGTTTCACTATGTTGTTCCGTGTATGTTGTCTTATGTTTTCAAAAATACAAGAACGACATAACAGGAAAATCAATAACATCTTAACACGCAGACGCGAAACAGTCCCTACACCGACACATAAATTTCACACACGTACAGTAAATATAACAAAGACCAATTTCACTAAAGCAGAAATAACCCTATTAGATAAAGGTATAAAAGACAATTTAGGAAACAATCCAACCAATAACAACAATAATAAAAGGTATATACACGACATAGTCATAAACGCTGAAACAGCCATACAACACACGCATAACAAAGACCATGATACTATACGTCATGATATAAAATGTAAATTACAACACACACAGCAATACGAACAAAAACACCATAACAACGAAATCCAACTGCTAAAAAATATAAAATATAAATTACAAGAACACAACCTAACCATACTCAAAGCAGATAAAGGTAACATAAACGTCATAATAGAAAAACAGAATTTAAATAACAAAATCGAAACATTTTTTACTGAAAACAACATAACCAAATTAAATAAAGACCCCACCCCAGCATATCACAAACAAATAAATAAAATCTTAAATAACACAAAACACATAATCTCACCTGACAACATCAAATATCTGAAACAAATTAAACCAAACCCCCCTACACTGAATGTATTACCTAAATTACACAAACCTAATGTCCCCATCAGACCACTTATAAACAACACACAAGCACCTGCACACAAAATAGCTAGACACTTAGATAAATTAATCAGAAATAACATAAATTTAACAAACAACACCTCCGTCAAAAATAATTTAGACCTGGTGAATAAAACTCAACATGTCCACATTCCACACAATTCAACACTAGCTTCATTCGACATAACAAACCTATACACCAATGTACCCATAAAAGAAACTATAACTACATTAGAACAGTTACTAAAATTTAATTAACACACCTGAAACACACATTAAAGAGATAATCCATCTCACTAAAATTATCACTGAACAAAATTATTTCTCACACAATAACATGGTTTACACACAAACAGATGGACTACCCATGGGCTCCCCTATATCAGGTATACTAGCTGAAATATTCTTACATACCATAGAACAAGAACACATATTAAACAATAACAAATATACAAACAAAATAATATATTGGCACAGATACGTTGATGACATTTTACTCCTATACAACGGCAACAAAAGACAAATTGAAAATTTCGACAAATACATTAACACTATACATCAAAAATTAAAATTCACACTTGAATTAGAACAAAACAATAGCATAAACTTCCTGGACATTACAATTACCAAAACAAACAACATACACACATACAAAATATACAGAAAACCCACCACAACAGACATGGTCATACATAACTCTTCCAACCACCCAACTCAACACAAACATGCAGCTTTCAACTATATGCTCCATAGGCTCACATCAATACCCCTAAATACACATGACTACCAAGAAGAACTCAACACAATTAAATATATAGCAGTCAAAAATGGATACAATCCCGATTTAATAAACAAACTACACAAAAGCATCCTAAACACAAAAAGTAAAACACATAAAACCAACAGCACACAACCCAGTACATACATCACACTCACATACTACAATTCCAACACACACAAAATTGCTAACACATTTAGGAAACACAATTATAAAGTAGCCTACAGAACTAACAACACCATCATGAAACACATAAATAATACTAACAAAGACACAGACACATACAGCAAAACAGGGGTTTATAAATTAAACTGCAATGATTGTCATCAGTTCTACATCGGCCAGACGGGAAGATCTTTTTCCTCTAGATATTCTGAACATTTAAAAGCCCTCACCACAAACTACATACATTCCACATTTGCCGCACATTTACAAAACGGAAACCACAGTTACATAAACATAGAGCACAACATGGAAATACTACACTACTTACCTAAAAGTAGAAAACTTTTAATTGCAGTTTCACTATGTTGTTCCGTGTATGTTGTATTATGTTTTCAAAAATACAAGAACGACATAACAGGAAAATCAATAACATCTTAACACGCAGAAACGAAACAGTTGTTATGTTAACTTACCTTTATACCAAATACAAGTACCAATAAATAAAGTTGTTTGTTATTCCACTTACCTCTAAAATGTTCTTCATTACCAGAGTTACGTCACACGAACATTGAGATGCAAACGTGATTAAAGGTTATTTCAATAACTGACGCAACTCGCATTTTGTGAAGAGAATCAAACTAAAATTTTATTTTCATGCTTTAAATTTTTTAAACTTCAAATTATATCATTTCTTTGCCTCTTAGCTCAAGCGATTATTTTTCCAAAATCAAAAAAAAATGCATAAATCTTTTTACTGATATTTACGACATGATTGGATTACAATTACAATATTACACTTAACATCTTACCTTAATTAAAACAGCCCAGCCTGCCCACTCTCACATTCACACTATGTTAAATTTACCCTGTTATTCAGAAAAACCCCATTTAATTAAAATTGATCATCTACCCTGCCGGCAATTTGGCGTCTCCCCGTCCTCATGGCCCATCACTCCCAAACTCCGCTATTTTGTCCGAAAAAACAATTTATTAATTCATTTTCGCCGTGAAACTGCTCTCACTACCGAATTTCTAGGAAAACTGCTCGCACTTTTACTGAATCTTGAACTTTTGTTAATGGGCCCTGTTTGGCCGGCTGCCTGCACAGGCAAGCGTCAGTAAGAGACTGGGCAGAGCGTTCACCAAGTTCCCCCAATTACATTTCTGTCGGACCAGGCGGAAACCAATGCCTTATTCGTTAAAGTCATAGCTGTGACACATTTAACAAGTGCAAACTCCCGTGTGCTGGATGTTGACAAAATTGGGTGTCCAGAGGTTTACGTCACAAAATAGGCGGGACTTCGTCAAGACTTCCGCCGTCACAAATGCACATGTTAGAAAAATATCAGCTTCAAGCCATGTTGTTTTTCGCTTCTTGGCGTGGGTTCGGCGCTCCTGCAGGTGTTGGTGCTTGCACGTTTGTGGGTATGTGTCACACAATCTCAAAATTCTCAGAATGGTATGGTGTGATTGCAAGTTGCCGCATTCAATTACCCAGCTACAGTGTACCGTTTCTTTGTTTGAACAAAACTTCTACTCAAACATGTGTCTGGCCACACATACGAAATAAATTGTTACAAAAAATTTAATAAAATAAAACCCCTCCCTTTTGCCCCGTTACAATACCCCCCCAATGAGAGATCTTCTGTCAAAACAGAAGAAATCTCATTGCTAAACCCCTAAGAGGACCGGTGAGGATATGGTGCCAACAACCCCCCATTAGTTCTTATACATCATGGGTAAACCACCCCCCTGGCTCGGCTACTATGGCCGCATCCGAACGAGATTACTGGACTTCTCTATTTGAGATCCCAACACCATAAAATCGAACAGACACGCACCACAACGCACCTAACCGTCTAACATACCGCCCCAAAATCCAAACCCCTGGTCTTATACCATGCCAGATCCTCAACCGATATGTTTCCCCTTACCATGCACACTGGGCTGCTTTTAGCAGTTACTGGGCTCGTACACACACTCATAATTACTACATCCTAACAAAATTTTATTCCCACATTCAAAAGTTCATTTAAGTTGAAAGCAAACTGCTCTATCTCCATTACTTTCTTCAAAATCAAAAAATAAAAATCTTTTATCTGAATTGATTAATTCTCTTCGTTACTATTAATGATCAGAAAAACAAATAAATTGAACATCTAATTAAAACATGAACTCCCTTATCCTAACATTTGATTATACATATAGTCTAAACAATATAATTCAATAACACTATTGACACACATAAACAATAATATAATCAAAATTCAAAACATCAATTAGATGGCAGGCACAAAGAAACAAAAAAAAAATTTTTTGTTTTCCCCCCAAAAAATTTAAATTTATTAAAATATATTCTTCTCAATATTCAGAAAATTTAAAATTATTTAAATCAATTAAACAACCAAATTTGCATTACTTCATTGCCAAAACTGGTCTAGTTTATAACGTCAACCATCAGCTGATCAAACTGGGTCAAGTCCACAACCTTGACCTACATAGGTTATACAGAGGCTACATCATAAAATACATTAAACATCTTTAAAATTTTTATCTTCAAACATAATATAATAAGACATTCAAAATTAACATGGTTATTATTACAATTAACAATAAAATTGACATTTAAACTAATTAAAAATTACATATTTATTGCTCTAATTAGTTTCAACTTCTATTAAAATCTGTCACTTGTTTCCCTTAATTTTAGATTTTTACTATGATTTACTTTCTTTAACATGTTCAATCTCCATTAGTTTGGGTGATTTCATTATTCATGATAACTTGATTTACTACTTGGCATGTATACATTTATAATCTTTCCCCTCTGACTCTAATATCACTAACAGCTTTAACTAACATGACACCCATCTCTATCAAAAACAGCTATCAAACATTTCTAAACCCAGCTTACTATTCAAATCACTTCGCAACATTCTACCCTTATATAAAAAAAAAATACTCTCTACCCCTTTGTACTCAGGATGTGTGTTCCCCCCCCAAGTTCATTCCCTTATGTTGGTTCCTGGACTTTCCTAGGCAACCCTTTCCGGCGCTAAACGGTCCCTTCCTGTCCCAACACCTTTCGTTGCGGACTCCTACCACACCACCCCCTCTTACAAAATTCCCATCAACTCTAATTACTCTCCCAATACATCACTTCAACTACAACAAAATATCTCCATTTACTTATTACATAATATATCAATCAATACTCTACATATTTTCCCCATAGCTACTGTGTCAACATTACATCTCAAATTCTACGTTACATTAATTCACAACAATATTATTCATCTCTAGTACCCTTTTAAACTCAACTTGGACTGATCTACCTGTCCTAACAAAATATTCATCACCCAAAATCTACCTTTTACTATCTTTTACAAATCATTTAAAATTCTCAACTATCTCAAATTACCTCCATCATTTAAAGCAAAATCTTCTAACACATTAAAATCATTCTATTCAAACATTAGTTATTTTGGAAATTTGCAAACAATTTATAAGTGACATTCTACAGCGGATCAGCTGATTTTCTTAGCGAGGTGAATGACCTTACTATAAACATATTTCAAAATTATACAAATTACACATTTTATCAACACTTACCTCTAACACAATAAACTAATACATTTATAAGACAGAATAAATGCAGCATAATAAACATCTAATGCATCTATCTCTCAAATCATGATACAATTATTTAATTAGTGCAAGAGCGAGTCATCATCTTTAAGTTACCAAATTTTAATTCGTTGCTCCCCTGAGCAACCACCCTGAACCACACACACTATTATTTTTTCTGGTGGACTGTTGCGCCCATTTGCTTCCACAAGGACGGCATTGGTGGAGGAATTTTAACATCTCCGTGTCCTTGCTTCAGCGTTACATTTAAAATTGGTAGATATCATCATATCCATGTTACAAATTTATATGCCCTTAAAACGGGTCTACCACCTGGCCTTGCTGTTCCTACTCGAACAGAGTGGCAGCCGCTGTTCCATAGTTCCGGGGATTTCCCCTAAATTCACCCCCCATTGATTTCAAATATACACCAATTTCAAGCCAGCTATGGTCAAGGTTCTTAATTTATGGCCATAGCTGACCGCTATCCAAAACCACGATTAGTGCTGGTAAGGCAGTAATTGCCCGAAAAGTCGGGGAAATCAACTCTAAATTCAAGCATGTTCTATACATCATTATTATACACGGCACAGCAATCTATCAGGATATAATATAAAATTATATAAAAGGTGTGCCATGTATTTTACGCCATTTTGGCCTCCGATGGAGGTAACACTCTCTGTCACCCCCAACACTTACCGCTACCTACCGTGGCACATGCCACCATGGTACTAGCCACTTAATAACTAAACTAGACCTTCTACATTTGCAGTTTCTATACTCCCTAGGTATAGCACTTCTATTAACACCACTCAACCCCCCAAAATTGCCCAAATATCTTGTATGACAACAAGTTTTTATTTTATTTAACACACTTCAACACGTTCCAACTCTCACTGATACTATGAACTTTACAATTATTTGGTCACTTATTTACTAAAGTTGATATAAATTTAAAACCATAAACATTCCAAATTATATTTTGATATCTATTTACAATTGGAGGCTGTCCAATATTACTATGATAAGTGGTAGTAAGGCAGTAATCGCCCTGAAAGACGGGGTTTCTGCCGCAAAGAGAATTGGGACAAGGTAAACCTACTTCATGAATTCACGTCCCCTTACCAACACAAAACCCATTACGTACAATCTCCCATTTATTCTACCCTGCCGTCTACCTGTTCCCCATCCCCTTTACCACAAAACTCAATCTTTTCAGATTACACTGTAATTGCTGTCAGTGGCTAAATTTAGGTTCGCCACTGACACTAAAATTTTAATTTGTATGCACTGCCTTTATTATATGTGCAGCCTCCATTATTTAAAAACACTCTGAGGCAGTGCAGGTACGTGACAGGTACACCTGACCGCTGCACCTTGAGTGTATAAAATAAACAATTTATGTCACGTACCTTTAGCGGTCCCCCTCCCCATTCAAATGTGTAAATTTCAAATCTTGACCAATTTTGATGGAGCCGGACCATCGTTGTTTCACCACCCGAAGGAAGATCTGCCAACCATGGCCCGCCTCCAATTGCCGAAAACCACGGCCAGGACTGGTAAGGTCGTGACCGCCCGAAAATGGGGGAGAGTCCCTTCTGAAACATAAAACAACATCTGAATATTCTCTCTCAAATTCAAACCTTTAAAGTGGCCTATATAACTTCAAGTTCGTCGCATTTTGTGTACCCACTATCTCCTGCGTTGCTTGATTCCGTAACACATACGCATTTTGCATCTTTATTTCCACAATTTCATATGGCCCTTTATATAACAGGTAAAACTTCTTTATCTCTTTATCTTGTGCACTTGACAAATCATGCCTCTTTACCAACACTAATTGACCTACCTCATATTTGGTCCATTTACCTTTCGCATCATGTCTCTGCTTCCTCCGTTCTCCTTTTGTAAGTAAATTTTCATTTGCTAATCTGATCTTCATGTTTACGTCTATAATTTGATTTTCTGGTGGGTATTCAAAAAGTTGTTCCAATATTCTGGGTGGCCTTGTTCCTCTGATCAATTCATGGGGCGTAAATCCGGTGGATTCATGGGTGGTACAATTCAGCCACTCCTCTACTCTCTTAACGTAGGATGGGCATTCTGTGTGCTTGGCGTGACAATACGCCCAGAATATCCTACCAATCTCTCTCATCACCCGTTCTGCCTGGTTCGACTGTGGATGGTAAACTGCCGTATGCTTGGGTATGATGCCTTCCCATCCAAGCGTCTGTCGCCACTTGCCGCTTATAAATTGTGGTCCATGGTCAGATAAAATTATTTTTGGTTTCCCTACATTAATCACGTAATCTCTTACTATTTTTTTTGCTGAGGACCTTGCTCGTCGCTCTCTTAATACTATACAATTTAACAAATTTCGAAAAAGTGTCTAAAACTACAAATACATACAACACACCACCTCTACCTCTGGGTAATGGCCCATACAAATCAACTGCAACTACATCAAATGGTCTTTCAACTTTTATATAATTCATTTCCCCTTCTACTCTATAGTTCACTACTTTTGATTTCTGACACAAATCACAAACTCTTAACACTCTTCTAACTCTCCTCTCCATATTCTTAAATATAGATGATTCCTTTAAAACATTAGCACACTTTCTTGCCCCAAAATGCCCATACCTTATATGGCAATCTCAAATAATTTTATCTACCAACCCTTCTGGTATAACTAGCCTCCAATCACGCTCCCCCTTCTACTTTTTTAAACAGAATCCCTTGATATACTTGAAAACATGTACTATATTCAGACCCATCTACCTCCGCTTCTAAACTAACAATTATTTTACCCAATTTACTTTCAGATCTTTGCATATTCTTAATGTCCCTTAACTCTTCACCAAAAATTCTATCTTCTCTAGTTAATCTAAAAATTTCTATCTCTTTAAGGTCCCTACCTGTTTTATTTTCTATAATACCTACCCTGGAAAGTGTGTCTTGTACTTTATTATCTGACCCCTTTATGTACTCCCAGGAAAAGTTGTATTCTTGTAAAGCTAATACCCACCTGGTTAGACGACTGTGCGTTAATTTGCAGGAATTCAGAAATGACAGTGCCTTGTGGTCCGTTCTGATTACCGTTTCGTTTCCCAGGATGTATGTCCTGAACTTCCCCACGGCGAACATAATGCTCAAAAGTTCTTTCTCGGTGGTTGTATAATTTTTCTCCGCAGACAGAAGCGACCTACTGGTGAAGGCGATGGTAAGATGTTCCTTATCGCAGTCCTCCTGGTAGAGCTCCGCCCCTAAAGCTATGTTGCTTGCATCTGTCTGTAAGTAAAAAGTTTTATTAAAATCAGGGTGATTCATCATAATCATATGGCTAAATTTTCTCTTAATTTCGTTAAATGCGTCGCGTTCCGTTTCTCCCCATTTCCACTGCTTGTTCTTCTGGAGTACTGCACTTAGTTTCGATGTTGTGTGTGCGTAATTTTCTTGGAACTTTCTATAGAAATTGCACAGACCTAAAAAGCTTTGCAATTGTTTAATGTTTTTTGGTTCTGGGAAGCACATAATAGCTTCTACCTTGTCCGGGTTAGCTAATATTCCCTCTTGGGTGATAGTAAAACCTAAGAAATGTATTTCCGTTTGTAAGAACTTTGATTTATCCCATTTAACTGTCAGACCCCCCTTCTGTAACTTGTCTAACACATATTCTATATGCTCTAAATGTTCAGTGAATGTTCTGGATGCTATCAATATGTCATCTACGTACACTGTTGAAAAATCTAAATCTTTAGGTTGTAATATCCTATCCAAACATTTAATAAAACTAGCAACACTAGTGTTTAACCCAAATGGTAGACGTTTGAACTGATAATTCTTACCATTGAAAAGAAAGGCAGTATATCTCCGACTCTCTGCTGCTAACGGCACCTGCCAATATCCTGCTGTTAAGTCTAATGATGTCATGTACTTAACACCGCTAAATTTCTGTAAAATTTCATTAATTGGTTCCGGTGACTCCCGGTCAGGTATTATAATTTGATTTATTTTTCTAGCATCTAGGCATAGTCTTACCTTTCCATCCTTCTTAATCGCTACGACTAACGGGTTTGAGTATGGCGATATCGATCTTTCAATTATGTCTCCCTTCATCATCCGCTCTAATTCCTCCTGCACGGCTCTTCTCTTTGAAAGTGGTACTGGATAGCTCCTCTGCATGTAGGGTGAGTGTTCCCGAACCTTCAGCTCACATGTATAATCCTTAGCTCTCCCTGGCGATTCATCAAACACATCTCTGAAACGCTCCACAACTGCCCACAACTCCTCTCGCTGAGTACTTCCTACAACTACACCTTCATTAAAAAATTTGTTGGCTCTATTTACCCACACACTCTCATCACTCACATGCATCTCTCCCTCCTCATTTTCTATACTCTCACTCTCTCGACACATATTTATTTTAGTTGCTATCTGTCCATCGCCTACTTGCTTATGTATCATTTTTATCCCCGTAACTTTAACTTCATTTACTACTTTCTTAAGCTTTACCCCGACTGGTTTACTCCCATTTTCAAATTTTACTATTTGTTTACTAAAGTCTATTATGGCCCCATTTCTCTCCAAAAAATCATTTCCTAATATTACATCTAAACTCAACCCCTTAACCACTAGGAATGTGTTTTCAAATTCAATTTCATTTATCAAGATAGTTAATTGTACTTGTCTAGTTATTCTTTTACTTCTTACCCCAGTTACCCCCACTACTGTGACTCCCGCAACTGGCAACGATGGTATATTTTTGTTTATTTCTTTTAATTCTCCCATTACATTCTCAGAAATCACGGATATCTCACTACCTGTATCAATCAATATTTTATAACTCTTACCTTCTATGGTGACTATCACCTCCGTCAATCCGGTTTTGCGGTCCACAACTTTGGTGTCCTCTTCTTCCAATAACTCCTTCGCCATGTCCACTTTGATTATATTACTCTGATATTCATCTGTCACTTGGACCCGGTTCTCCGTTGACAATTGTTGGGCCCGATTCTCCATTGTCCTCCCTAGTTTACCGTGGAGGGTCCTGCTACGGCTTGGTTGTTTCCTCCTCTCCCTCGGTAGTAATTTCCACCTCCTCTCGGCGCTCCTCTACTGTATTCTACTCCTCTCTGCTGCTGATTTGGCTGGTGATGCATTCTCTCACTACGTGTACACTCCCTGTTCTTATGACATCTAAAACAAGTTGTTCTATTTGAATAGTTATCAACATTACAGTCTATACATCTCCAACTCTTGCCCCTATTATCAAAATTTCCCCCACGCGCTCCTCTATGAAAGTTTGGTGTTCCCCTATACTGATGGTAATTATTATTGTTTAGTACCCCTGGTGGATTTGGACGCCTCCCTACTTCACGTTCCCCAATATTTTGTAACACATCTAACATACTCTCCAGTTCATTTATATATACGATTTCTCTTGTCATTAATGTAATCTGCACCTCTCTGGGCAGGTGTTTGCTAATATGTCTCACAAATGACCGGAACGGCAACGGCGGTTCTAGGTATTTGGCCTCATTATATATTATCATTACGTACATGGTTAAATGGTTATTTATTCTCCCAAAATTCCCCCGTTCCCATTATTTTGCTACGTAAAATTTCTTGGTCCTCTTCTGACCAATACTTGTTTCAGAATGCTAACTCAAATTTCTCATAACTACTCCACTCTGTATTATGTACTTCTGCCCATATCTCGGCATTACCCTTAAAACACTTCAAAATTTTTAGTAATTTAATCTCCCAACTACTACTATTAAATCGGTTGAATTCCCTCACCCTATTCAAAAATTGCATCGGGTGTACTCTACGGTTGTCACAATTAAATTGTTCTGAGTTCTATGTCATCTTTCGCTTCGCGAGTATACACTACTCGCTCCGCAACACTATTTATATTTTGGCTGACGGCCACATGCAATTCATCTTTAATTTCAATTATATTCTGTTCAATTACTCTTAATTTATTATCATTTTGTAATAATAAAAAAAGAAGGCCGAAATATATAAATACATAAAATACACTTCCAGAACTTACCTGTACACATATTCAACTACTTACCGTATTAAAATTTCACTCAGAAGATCAAGGTCGCCACGATTATTTTTTATAGGTAAAATATCGAAAACCTTTATACTCCACCTTAAATAAAAAGGATAATTTAGCTATCTGACCACACCCAATTAATAATTCAGAAAATTCCGGAACGTTAGACGAATCTTGCAGCACAGAAATGAGAAAGTGCCAATGACGAAATAACTTAGTCTAACACATGGTTATTAAATGAATACTTTACTTACTCACATAAAGACGTAAATTCCTCATACAAAACACAAAAGAATAACACATTTAGTACTGGTTAAATCGACCTTACCTTACATACTATTTATACTAAAGAAAGTAGCCCAGCTTTGCCCACACACACTATCACACCATTTAAACCCCTTTAAAATATTATATTACAATTAGAAAATAGTTGGCCTTTATATATTCAGGTTTCGTTTACGTTCGATCACTGTCGAGATGCCGACCGAACACGTGTTTCGATGCCCGATTTCACTGTCCGTATTTTAACTGTTTGCGTTTCGCACTTTCGTTACACCAAATGGTACCTGGTTCCCTCCGTCAATTCCATGGGTCCCGGTCGGTATTAACGATCTTATTTAAGTGACCACATTTAGAAAGTCAGCCAACTGGGGCCTTATAACACGATCAGCGTCTGTTACTTGAGTCGGCTTCTCGTGGACTGCCTGGCGTCTCTCTTGGGCGGTAGGAAGTTCATGCCCACTGCCAACGAATCTCGTTGTCATTCAAAGTTGATTTGCCGTGGCTTATTGTTTAAGCACATGCTATAAAGTGATTGTTTCTGTAGTGAGTGTTGATGATATTTGGCACTGCTAGACTGACGTCACGAATAGGAGGCGGTCCTTAGGTCTTCGTATCTGGCCTCAGGGTAAAGGAGACTGCAACAATTCCGCTCTAGGCCATTTTGAGTTTTCTGAAAGGAGCGTCACTCCAGTGCGCATACCTGGGTCGCGCGTGCGTGCACCGTCACATTCATGCACAGTTCTGAGAAATCGAGGGTGGTACAAATTCTTTGCCTGGTTTCGCAACTGAATACTACGTTGCTGCTTTGTTTCAACATTGTTTTCTACACGTGGTCTGTTACAATCGAATTAAAATTTGCACAGTATTTTTACAAAACCCCAAAAAATGAAATAAATAAAAATACAAATACCCCATAAATGCAAGAAATAAAATTACCCAATTTTGACACGTTACAATACCCCCCCAATGAGAATTCTTCTGTCCAAAACAGAAGAAATCTCATTGATAAAACCCCTAAGGGGACCGATGAGGAACTGGTGCCAACAACCCCCTTTTGTTCTTACTCTTCATGGGTACACGACCCCCCTGGCTCGGCGACTATGGACGCATCTGAACGAGATCACTGGACTTCTCCGTAAGAGATCCCAACACCGAAAAATCGAACAGACACGTACCACGGCACACCTCACCTTCTAACATGCTACCCCAAAAATCCTCAATCCCTGGCTCAGATTCCGCCAGATCCTCCACCGATATGTTTCCCCTTATATGCAAGCTGGGCTGCCTTTAGCAGATACTGGGCTCACACACACTCACATTACCTATTACAAATTGAAAAATCCTTTCAAATTTTTTTGAATTCATAACTCATTGGTTGTTTTCATTTGACATCAAATCAAAAATTTTGTATATATTTTAAATTATTCTCTTCATTAGGTCTTTCTGTTATTTCCGTTAATTAAAATAAATCAATTTAAACATCTCTTACAAATAAGAACATCCTTAACCTAACATGTGAATACTTAGAATCTAACAATACAATTCAATACGAAATAATTCAATAATAATAAACATGGTTAGCACACAAATAATAATATAATCAAAGTTTAAAAATATTCATTAGCTGGCAGGCGAAAAATCAAGATTTTTTTTCCAAAAAAATATTTTCCAAATTATTTTACAATTCAAAGAAAAAAATTTAAATTTATTAAAATGTTTCCTTTACATATAGAAATTATTTACAATTTGTTTAAATTGATCAAAAACCAAAGTTGAATTGACTTCCTTACTGACCAAGCTTAGTATGTATATGACCTTGCTGTCAGCTGATTAAAACTAGGTCAAGTTCAAAACCTTGACCCACATACGTTATGTACAAGTTATGTCTGAAAATACACTTAACATCAGTAACATTCTAACTTGAAACACAAAACATAATAAAATAAAACATTTAAAATAACAAAATATTTTTATAAATAATAAGCAAATTGACATTTAAATTATTCAAAATAAACAATTCTTAACTTTACATTATTTCCAAATTCTATCAAAATTTTGTCACTGGTTTTAATTAAAAGTTTTATACATTCTTATTACAAATCTCTTTCTTTACTTGACAATCTGATTCTCCATCACTGTGGGTGATTTAAATTATTTATCACAATTTAATTTACTACTTGATCTGTATACATCTATAATCTCTACCCTTCTGACTCTAATACTCATCAACTTTAACTAACATGACACCCATCTCTATCAAAAACATCTACCAATCAAGACACTCTCTAACCCCAACTTATCATCAAACTCAATTCGCTACCTTCTCTCGATATATAAAAAAAAATACTCTCTAACCCTTTGTACTTAGGATACGTGTTCCCCCCCCCAAAAGCTCATTTCCCATTATCTGGTCCCTGGATTCTACCTGAGGCGACCCCTTTCCCCTAAATCGGTCCCATCCCGTCCCAACCTATCATTATGTTGCGGACTCCTACATTACACTACCCCCTACTACAAAATTGCCATCCCCAAAATCTCAATCTTATTACCTCACTTCAACTACAACAAAATAACATCATCAATTATAAACAACAATATATCGCTCAAAACTCTACATATATTCTCCATAACTACTGTGTCAACATCAATACTTCTCAATTCTATAACATTATCTCAAAACAACATTACATTATTTTCATCTCTACTATTTCAACTTTAACTTCAACTTGGACAGATCTATATGTCCCACGAAATATTCATCACCCCAAAAATTATCTTTTATTAGCTTTCACCAATTATTACTTTACTTCTCAATTTATCAAGTTATTTTTATCATTACTTTAAATAGCATCTGTAATACATTGAAACATTACATTAAAACATTAGTTACCTGGAACATTTATAACCAATATAATAGTGACATTTTATTGCTGATCAGCTGACCTTACTAACACAATGAAAACACATCTCAAAATTGAACAAATTACATGAAATATATATATATTTATTTATCCTTACTTCTCACCTCCTTGTTTCCCCTTTTTCTGATTCTGATAATTTATGTTAATCGCCTGTCAGTCGGTTTAATCATTTACTTAGTTGCAAACATACACAAATTATATAAAACATATACTTTATATCAACTCTTATATCTAACCTACTACAGTACAATATTACCTTTAAAAAATTATACAATGAACACCTTATAGTGAATGTATGAGCAGCTAGTTATTTAAACAGAGCACAAGCATTTTTATTGGATCAAAATTTTAGTTAGCAATCTTTATGTTATCAAATTTAAATTTGTGACTCACCTGAGTCACCTCCCATCCACACACTCTATTGCAAGTTGTGTAAGACTGTGGTGCCTTTTCGCTTCCACAAAGACGGCATATTTTGGAGTAGTTTGACCTCTCCGTGTCTTTGCTTCGGCAGTTATATTTTAAAATCTATGAATATCAGCATATTCTTGTTTATAATTAAACGCCCTTAAACGGGTCTACCACCTGGCTTTGCTGCCCCCATGCGGGCAGAGTGGTAGCCACTGTTCCCTAGTTTGGTGATTCCCCTTAATTCCCCCCGTCAATTTCAAAATGCACCTTGACAACGATAACAGCTATGGCCAGTTAAGGCAGAACGTGACGCAATGAGCCCCAACCATAGCTGTTAAAGCTAACCCAATTCCACGGTCAGGGTTCGGTGAGGCCGTGACCGCCCGAAATGTTGGGGAATCACAAGTAAAATATCTTTTGTAACACTAAACTTAATAATTAAATACGAAATTAAATGTACAACATCATAATATGAAACTTTCATCCATCATTAATCATTTAACTCCTCCATAACTTTCCACAATTGGATTACTTAAAATTTTTAAATTCATTATTAATAATTATCATATGTCATCGTTCAATTATTATTAAATTTTTTAATTATCATTTTTATTTAACACAATTATTTTAAATCACCTCATTTTAGAACAAAAATCCTTTTATCTAAGTTACAGCTGTAAACATTTTTATTATCCATGATTCGTACTATAAAATTTCTATACTTACAGTCCATTTAAATTGATATACACAAAACATAATCACCATACACCCCCATACTTTCACCTCACCTCTGAAACATTTGACACAAATATTAGTTTACATCAAACAATTTATCATTTAATCACCAAATTTCCATCTCGTAAAATAATTCAAATTCATTAAAAAATTCAATTATATACCATTTAAATCAGTTAAAATATTTAAAACATATCAAATTGTTTTAATTAAATTAAAATACCAATTATTGAAAATACAAACTACATAGCTACCAAGCAATTACAATTAGTCAATTACTGTTCTCAAAATTAATTCTGATATTTATTAAATTGCAAAATATTACTATTATTGTTGTTGCAACAATTACCTGCATACTTGTTTACTTAACATTCTACAAGGCACACAAATAAATTTACTACATTTTTATTTACAAACTTTTATTATTAACTGTTCAGTTTTTCCGCACTTCAATGTCCAAATCTGCCATGTCAAAACCACAAAACAAAATGTTTATAACTGTCTTTTATTGTTTTATAGTTTAGCCTCCATCGTCATAATTAACCTTGGTTTTATATAACATTGTTCAATTTCATTCACACACAAATTACTGTTTTGTGTGTTGTAACCATAAAAACTAAATTCATTCATCTTACCAAAATACTCATAAAACACGTCAACGTTATGTACATTTGTTAAGTCTCCATCAGTAATTATATTCATTACTAGGTTATTTACTTTTGTCTCATCAATTAAATCATTATTATCTAGACATGCTTCTAACCTTATTTTCCACTCGTCATACTTTCTCTTCAATTCATACAATTCTGTTTCTTTATTAACATACAATTCTCTATCTAAATCTCTCTCATCATAACACCATATCATACTTTCAACATCATTCCACACAGAGGGTACTAACTTATACAAAAAAGGGATATAACTCAAATCTTCCATTAAATAGGGTCTCTTGCCCTCCAATAATAACATTTTTGAACACCTTGGTGCATCACAAATAAGGGGAAAATTTACCCTCTGCCCTACACATTCAGCTACTCTCTCTCTCCATTCTTTTTCTAATTCATCAACACTAATTACTACTTCGTTACAACATATCACTCTCTCTCTCTCTCACTCACTATTTCACTATCTATTTTCAATGTATCATTCTCTGATACCACCTTTTCAATCATATAACCGCTTTCAATATCATTGTCAACATTTGTTATCTTACTCTCCACTACCATATTTTTAATTATATTCTCATTTTCGACCTTATTGTCATCATTTGTTAATTTCTTACTGTCATTATTACTCTTACTACTGATCCGTGCTTCTACTGACTCTACTATTTTTTCAATATCTTGTTTCAATTCATTACAACTATTTTCGCATTTCATTTTTACCTCATCAATGTCAAATTTAAGTACATCAAATTTGCAATTAAATTCACTTTTAATTTCGGTCTTAATTTCATTCAATTTGTTATTCTGTGTATCTAATTTCTCATTTACATTACTTTTAAATTCTTGAATTTCGTTTTCTGTTCATTGAATTTAATATTAATATCCCCTCTTAGTTCACTAAAATTACTATACATCATATTATACAATCGTGTTAGCATATTGTCCTCATCGGACTTATTTTGGTTGACTGAAATAGGTGTCGATTGATGTTCGACATCTGTCAATATTTTTGATTCGGTTATTTCTACATTACTGTCAGTGAAGCTGACTTCTTTATTATTTGCCATTTTTTACCTTGTGCTTACACAACTGTAAATCACAATAATACAAACCTAACCTACTCGCACGTGCGTAATTATGTGCGACAACTATTTTTATCAATTCGTCATTACCACATCCCATTTTCTGTGCATTAAAATAGGTCTATCCCGTATAAATAAAATTAAACGAAAATCCTGGCAGGGTCGCAATTTGTAATAATAAAAAAAGAAGGCCGAAATATATAAATACATAAAATACACTGCCAGAACTTACCTGTACGCATATTCAACTACTTACCGTATTAAAATTTCACTCAGAAGATCAAGGTCACCACAATTATTTTTTATAGGTAAAATATCGAAAACCTTTATACTCCACCTTAAATAAAAAGGACAATTTAGCTATCTGACCACACCCAATTAATAATTCAGAAAATTCTGGAACGTTAGACGAATCTTGCAGCACAGAAATGAGAAAGTGGCAATGACGAAATAACTTAGTCTAACACATGGTTATTAAATGAATACTTTACTTACTCACATAAAGACGTAAATTCCTTATACAAAACACAAAAGAATAACACATTTAGTACTGGTTAAATCGACCTTACCTTACATACTATTTATACTAAAGAAAGTAGCCCAGCTTTGCCCACACACACTATCACACCATTTAAACCCCTTTAAAATATTATATTACAATTAGAAAATAGTTGGCCTTTGTATATTCAGGTTTCGTTTACGTTCGATCACTGTCGAGATGCCGACCGAACACGTGTTTTGATGCCCGATTTCACTGTCCGTATTTTAACTGTTTGCGTTTCGCACTTTCGCTACACCAAATGGTACCTGGTTACCTCCGTCAATTCCACGGGTCCCGGTCGGTATTAACGATCTTATTTAAGTGACCACATTTAGAAAGTCAGCCGACTGGGGCCTTATAACACGATCAGCGTCTGTTACTTGAGTCGGCTTCTCGTGGACTGCCTGGCGTCTCTCTTGGGCGGTAGGAAGTTCATGCCCACTGCCAACGTTGTCATTCAAAGTTGATTTGCCGTGGCTTATTGTTTAAGCACATGCTATAAAGTGATTGTTTCTGTAGTGAGTGTTGACGATATTTGGCACTGCTAGACTGACGTCACGAATAGGAGGCGGTCCTTAGGTCTTCGTATCCGGCCTCAGGGTAAAGGAGACTGCAACAATTCCGCTCTAGGCCATTTTGAGTTTTCTGAAAGGAGCGTCACTCCAGCGCGCATACCTGGGTCGCGCGTGAGTGCACCGTCACATTCACGCACAGTTCTGAGAAATCGAGGGTGGTACAAATTCTTTGCCTGGTTTTGCAACTGAATACTACGTTGCTGCTTGGTTTCAACATTGTTTTCTACACGTGGTCTGTTACAATCGAATTAAAATTTGCACAATATTTTTACAAAACCCCAAAAAATGAAATAAATAAAAATACAAATACCCCATAAATGCAAGAAATAAAATTACCCAATTTTGACACGTTACAATTTTTAGTTTCATATTGAAGGTTATGTTTGTTAATGAGCCCCACACTCTCTTGTATTGATTGTTTACATGCACTTTCTACTTCCATTATTTTAATTTCTACATCATTATTACTTTCATTAATTTTCGTTACACATTTATTTTCTATTTCTATACACTGCTCTTCAGTTTGAGTTTTAATTTGGTCTGCCATCTGCTCATTTACATTACTGATTTGACTTTCAATATTTGCTGTGATTTCACAAATTTTTGTATTTAACTTATCATCTACTGATTCTAATATCTGCTCTTTAATATTAGTACAACGGGCATCAATTTCCTGAATGTGTTTATTAAGATCAAAACTCTGTTGTTTAATTTCATTTCTAATTTCGTCAAACTTACTATTTTGTATGTCAAATTTAATATTTTGTTCATTGAATCTATTGTTTTGTTCATCAAATTTAATATTAATATCCCCTCTTAGTTCACTGAAATTACTATACATCATATTATACATTCGTGTTAACATATCGTCCTCATCAGACTTCTTATTTTGGTTGACTGAAATAGGTGTCGATTGATGTTCGACATCCTTCATTATTTTTGATTCGGTTAATTGACTTTCTAGATTACTGTCATTTGTTTGAACTCCCGAGTCGCTACTTATCTGAATTTCTGTTTGACTGTCAGAGAAGCTGACTTCATTATTAATACTCTCATTTGTATCCATTTTTTATTCTTTTACAAGACTTGTTAACTTACTCTAATCGATTTACTTAATCATAACACCATTTTACTCTTAAGTAAATAATGTGTAAATTTCATACTTCTACTTCACCACTTACACCCCAAATCACGCTTGCATCTGTTGTAGGTGTGGAATTTTAATGCAATTCAATTAATAAAATTCGTCCCTGTTCGGGCGCCATTGTTATGTTAACTTACCTTTATGCCAAATACAAGTACCAATAAATAAAATTGTTTGTTATTCCACTTACCTCTAAAATGTTCTTCATTACCAGAGTTACGTCACACGAACATCGAGATGCAAACGTGATTAAAGGTTATTTCAATAACTGACGCAACTCGGATTTTGTGAAGAGAATCAAACTAAGATTTTATTTTCATGCTTTAAATTTTTTAAACTTCAAATTGTATCATTTCTTTGCCTCTTAGCTCAAGTGATTATTTTCCAAAATAAAAAGAAAATGCATAAAACTTTTTACTGATATTTACGACATGATTGGATTACAATTACAATTACAATATTACACTTAACATCTTACCTTAATTAAAACAGACAGTTAAAACAGCCCAGCCTGCCCACTCTCACATTCACACTATATTAAATTTACCCTGTTATTCAGAAAAACCTCATTTAATTAAAATTGATCATCTACCCTGCCGGCAATTTGGCGTCTCCCCGTCCTAATGGCCCATCACTCCCCAAACTCCGCTATTTTGTCCGAAAAAACAATTTATTAATTCATTTTCGCCGTGAAACTGCTCTCACTACCGAATTTCTAGGAAAACTGCTCGCACTTATACTGAATCTTGAACTTTTGTTAATGGGCCCTGTTTGGCTGGCTGCCTGCGCAGGCAAGCGTCAGTAAGAGACTGGGCAGAGCGTTCACCAAGTTCCCCCAATTACATTTCTGTCGGACCAGGCGGAAACCAATGCCTTATTCGTTAAAGTCATAGCTGTGACACATTTAACAAGTGCAAACTCCCGTGTGCTGGACGTTGACGAAATTGGGTGTCCAGAGGTTTACGTCACAAAATAGGCGGGACTTCGTCAAGACTTCCGCCGTCACAAACGCACATGTTAGAAAAATATCAGCTTCAAGCCATGTTGTTTTTCGCTTCTTGGCGTGGGTTCGGCGCTCCTGCGGGTGTTGGTGCTTGCACGTTTGTGGGTATGTGTGACACAGTCTGAAAATTCTCAGAATGGTATGGCGTGATTGCACGTTGCCACATTCCATTACCCAGCTACAGTGTACCGTTTCTTTGTGTGAACAAAACTTCTACTCAAACACGTGTCTGGCCACACATATGAAATAAATTGTTACAAAAAATTTAATAAAATAAAACCCCTCCCTTTTGCCCCGTTACAAGTCCCTACACCGACACATAAATTTCACACACGTACAGTAAATATAACAAAGACCAATTTCACTAAAGCAGAAATAACCCTATTAGATAAAGGTATAAAAGACAATTTAGGAAACAATCCAACCAATAACAACAATAATAAAAGGTATATACACGACATAGTCATAAACGCTGAAACAGCCATACAACACACGCATAACAAAGACCATGATACTATACGTCATGATATAAAACGTAAATTACAACACACACAACAATACGAATAAAAACACCATAACAACGAAATCCAAATGCTAAAAAATATAAAACGTAAATTACAAGAACACAACCTAACCATACTCAAAGCAGATAAAGGTAACATAAACGTCATAATAGAAAAAAAAAGTCAAACCTCCGCTCAACAGTCCCGGAAAGGACCAAGGCGTACCGCGCGGCTGTTGTGTGCAACGTGACGGTTGCATGGCTAGTACAACGCGCCACCAGCCGCTAGTTGCGGTATTCACAGCCAGGAGGCGGCGCTGGTATCTCAGCGCCTACTCAGTTCGGCCTCACGACGCTGAGTGCACGCCGTACGGAGCCTCCGCTGGGAATTGAACCCGGGACCACGAGCGCATCAAGCGCCCGCGCTAGCCACTAGACCACCAGGAGGCTCCATAATAGAAAAACAGGATTTAAATAACAAAATTGAAACATTTTTTACTGAAAAACAACATAACCAAATTAAATAAAGACCCCACCCCAAAATATCACAAACAAATAAATAAAATCTTAAATAACACAAAACACATAATCTCACCTGACAACATCAAATATCTGAAACAAATTAAACCAAACCCCCCTACACTGAATGTATTACCTAAATTACACAAACCTAATGTCCCCATCAGACCACTTATAAACAACACACAAGCACCTGCACACAAAATAGCTAGACACTTAGATAAATTAATCAGAAATAACATAAATTTAACAAACAACACCTCCGTTAAAAATAATTTAGACCTGCTGAATAAAACTCAACATGTCCACATTCCACACAATTCAACACTAGCTTCATTCGACATAACAAAACTATACACCAATGTCCCCATAAAAGAAACTATAACTACATTAGAACAGTTACTAAAATTTAATAACACACCTCAAACACACATTAAAGAGATCATCCATCTCACTAAAATTATCACTGAACAAAATTATTTCTCACACAATAACATGGTTTACACACAAACAGATGGACTACCCATGGTCTCCCCTATATCAGGTATACTAATCAAAATATTCTTACATACTATAGAACAAGAACACATATTAAACAATAACAAATATACCAACAAAATAATATATTGACACAGATACGTTGATGACATTTTACTCCTATACAACGGCAACAAAAGGCAAATTGAAAATTTCCACAAATACATTAACACTATACATCAAAAATTAAAATTCTCACTTGAATTAGAACAAAACAATAACATAAACTTCCTGGACATTACAATTACCAAAACAAATAACACACACACATACAAAATATACAGAAAACCCACCACAACAGCATGGTCATACATAACTCTTCCAACCACCCAACTCAACACAAGCATGCAGCTTTCAACTATATGCTCCATAGGCTCACATCAATACCCCTAAATACACATGACTACCAAGAAGAACTCAACACAATTGAATACATAGCAGTCAAAAATGGATACAGTCCCGATATAGTAAACAAACTACACAAACGCATCCTAAACACATAAAACCAACAGCACACAACCCAGTAAATACATCACACTCACATACTACAATTCCAACACACACAAAATTGCTAACACATTTAGGAAAAACAATTATAAAGTAGCCTACAGAACTAACAACACCATCATGAAACACATAAATAATACTAACAAAGACACAGACACATACAGCAAAACAGGGGTTTATAAATTAAACTGCAATGATTGTCACCTGTTCTACATCGGCCAGACGGGAAGATCTTTTTCCTCTAGATATTCTGAACATTTAAAAGCCCTCACCACAAACTACATACATTCCACATTTGCCGCACATTTACAAAACGAAAACCACAGTTACAAAACATAGAGCACAACATGGAAATACTACACTACTTACCTAAAAGTAGAAAACTTTTAATTGGAGTTTCACTATGTTGTTCCGTGTATGTTGTATTATGTTTTCAAAAATACAAGAACGACATAACAGGAAAATCAAAAACATCTTAACACGCAGAAACGAAACAGTCCCTACACCGACACATAAATTTCACACACGTACAGTAAATATAACAAAGACCAATTTCACTAAAGCAGAAATAACCCTATTAGATAAAGGTATAAAAGACAATTTAGGAAACAATCCAACCAATAACAACAATAATAAAAGGTATATACACGACATAGTCATAAACGCTGAAACAGCCATACAACACACGCATAACAAAGACCATGATACTATACGTCAAGATATAAAACATAAATTACAACACACACAACAATACGAACAAAAACACCATAACAACGAAATCCAAATGCTAAAAAATATAAAATGTAAATTACAAGAACACAACCTAACCATACTCAAAGCAGATAAAGGTAACATAAACGTCATAATAGAAAAACAGGATTTAAATAACAAAATCGAAACATTTTTTACTGAAAACAACATAACCAAATTAAATAAAGACCCCACCCCAAAATATCACAAACAAATAAATAAAATCTTAAATAACACAAAACACATAATCTCACCTGACAACATCAAATATCTGAAACAAATTAAATCATAGGCCCCTACACTGAATGTATTACCTAAATTACACAAACCTAATGTCCCCATCAGACCACTTATAAACAACACACAAGCACCTGCACACAAAATAGCTGGACACTTAGATAAATTAATCAGAAATAACATAAATTTAACAAACAACACCTCCGTCAAAAATAATTTAGACCTGGTGAATAAAACTCAACATGTCCACATTCCACACAATTCAACACTAGCTTCATTCGACATAACAAACCTATACACCAATGTACCCATAAAAGAAACTATAACTACATTAGAACAGTTACTAAAATTTAATAACACACCTGAAACACACATTAAAGAGATCATCCATTTCACTAAAATTATCACTGAACAAAATTATTTCTCACACAACAACATGGTTTACACACAAACAGATGGACTACCCATGGGCTCCCCTATATCAGGTATACTAGCCGAAATATTCTTACATACCATAGAACAAGAACACATATTAAACAATAACAAATATACCAACAAAATAATATATTGGCACAGATATGTTGATGACATTTTACTCCTATACAACGGCAACAAAAGACAAATTGAAAATTTCCACAAATACATTAACACTATACATCAAAAATTAAAAACTCACTTGAATTAGAACAAAACAGTAGCATAAACTTCCTGGACATTACAATTACCAAAACAAACAACACACACACATACAAAATATACAGAAAACCCACCACAACAGACATGGTCATACATAACTCTTCCAACCACCCAACTCAACACAAACATGCAGCTTTCAACTATATGCTCCATAGGCTCACATCAATACCCCTAAATACACATGACTACCAAGAAGAACTCAACACAATTAAATACATAGCAGTCAAAAATGGATACAATCCCGATTTAATAAACAAACTACACAAACGCATCCTAAACACAAAAAGTAAAACACATAAAACCAACAGCACACAACCCAGTAAATACATCACACTCACATACTACAATTCCAACACACACAAAATTGCTAACACATTTAGGAAACACAATTATAAAGTAGCCTACAGAACTAACAACACCATCATGAAACACATAAATAATACTAACAAAAACACAGACACATACAGCAAAACAGGGGTTTATAAATTAAACTGCAATGATTGTCACCAGTTCTACATCGGCCAGACGGGAAGATCTTTTTCCTCTAGATATTCTGAACATTTAAAAGCCCTCACCACAAACTACATATATTCCACATTTGCCGCACATTTACAAAACGAAAACCACAGTTACACAAACATAGAGCACAGCATGGAAATACTACACTACTTACCTAAAACTAGAAAACTAAACACAGCAGAACAATTTGAAATATACAGATATCACACACTACAACCAAACAACATATTAAACGAACAATTACATTATAGATCACACATACTTTTCGATACACTGATTCCAACACAAAATTCGAATCCCAGCGCCAATTCCCTCCCACAAGCAACCCCCACCACACACACCTACATCCCATAACCATTTCTGTACAGACATTCAGTATTTAAATCCCATTGAAGAAGACGAATACCACGTCGAAACGTCTGGGTAACAAACCCAAAAAGTAAGTGTTCATAGTGGAAGTTTAATATATATACAATATTTTATAGTAACATATAAAAACAATTTAATATCCTTTGGGAGTATAGTAAATGTAGCAGATGCAGGGATTGTGATATAACTTTAATGTCACATTATAATTAAAACTTAATTACTCATGGTTTACTTTATAAATTTCTTCGGGCGCCATCTTGCCTGATTAACAATTGCAAGAATATATGTACTTACCAATTCGGGTCATTTTCGGCGAACTCAGGAGAACAGAATTATGGTTGTCGAAATAACGAAAACTTTATTTGTTCCCCATGGGTTAAATTTTATTGGTTACTAAAGTATTTCAATTTCATCATAAACAAATTATTCTTTTCTCCCTCTTTACCCCGGTTAATACATTTAAAATACAATCATGTTAATGACAAGACTTGTTAATGAACAATTATTATTTCTACCTTGAATCTCTTGTATACGTGTTTACTTACTCACAATACAATAATAAGCTCTTAAAATAAATTTACTAGGGGAACACAAACCAGCGCTTCACTTACCCATATATACTCTTTTATAACTTACAGAATTAGAAAAAAAATCTTTAGTGAGCTCACTATTTTTAGATTGAACCTATATTTTATGGTGCCATTATTTTTTTTTCTTTAAATTTGAATGAGTGTAAATTTTAACTTTCTTCTTTTGTTTTCTTTCAAACTTTTACTTATCTGCCATTTTATCCAAAAAATCAGTCCATTCTCCGTAGATGTTTTGTTTTCTCACTCCGCACATTTTTCGTAAATTTTTATCGTACTACTCGCCGGGTATATTGAAACTGTTAATTGAAAAGCACAACTGTTATTTACTTTTACTCACTTCATTTAACGTTCGTTTTGTGGATCCACATAAATTTTACATTTTATGTATATTTTTTACTTTTATATCACATTTTGCTGTTTTGCAGGCCCGCAATTTACGTTCCGGAACCTTGTATGTGTCACTCGCGCGAGTGTTGGATTACGACTGGGATGAGACAAACGGCACTATTTTGTAAAGTGACCGTGACTGTTTACCAAGTTTTCCATTGTCTTGAGTTTGTATCACTACGCCAGCATAAGGCTTGGTTTACACACCCGAATTCCACAGCGGGGATGGTCTCTGACGTATACATTGACGTCGCATGGTCTGATGTTGTTACATAATTTGTTTACAGTTTACAAGTCACTGGAGCTGACCTTGACTCATTTCCGTTGGTTGTCTATTGTGTCTTTATAATTTTATGAATAATATTAAAAACAGTCGTACCACTTTCCCTACTACCAAAATTTACCTTTCTTGTGACTTTATGTTTATGTTTCCCAAATTATTATTATTACATTGTAAAAAATGTAGTTTACTTTTATGAAAATACAAATTTATTTATTTTACCCTGGGTAGGCCAAAATGTCCCGTTACAATACCCCCTCAATGAGAGGTTTTATGCCGAAGCATAAAAACTCTCATTGACACACTCATACTTGCTAAAGGGATCAGCCAGGATATGTCGCCACAACCCCCTTGATGGTTTACAAGCAAAAAAATATAATTAACTCACCCTTGGTCCAGTGACTGTGACCGCACCTGAATGACATTACTGGACTTCTCTCTCGAGATCCCAACACCATAAAGTCAGTCAGATACATAACGCTCCTGCCCTGACGTGCTGGCCAGCTCAGGATTGCCGCCACAGCATCACCAAACACTGAAACAACAAATCAAATATCAACTAGTGGCCTTATACAACACCATATCCCCAACTGATCTGTTTCCCCCTAGCGGTGCTGGTTTGCATTAAGAAGTACTGGTTTTTCCTCTTAACCTCTAACATATATAGGAACACATAACATAATCAAATCAACTACATCTAAACACATTATGTCCTTAAACATCTCCCTATTTTATATTTCAAATTAACACAAAATCATCTAAGTACATCATAACAAACATTATTGTTATTACATTAAAAATAAACAATTCACATTTAAGTTTGACCACAAATTACACCCTTTACATTTAAAATTTGCATATAAAATTATAAAATTACATTTCTCAATTGAACTTTTATTAATTCATTTCCCCCCAAAAAATAATTTTTTTTTGTTTCCAACCTTCATTTTACATAACCTTTCATTTATTATTCCATTTTATTAATTTGGGTGATTCTCAGTTATTCATTATAATTCACTTTATCAACGTGGCATTTACCCATAATCTTACCCCTTTTATGACTCTAACGCTCACTTACAAAATCTTTATCTAGTATGACACCCATCTATCAAAATACTTACTAACCCTTCTCTACCTCTAACTACTTACTACTTTAACTCATATCGCATCATTCTGCCCTTATATAAAAAAATACTCTCTACCCCTTTGTACTCAGGATGTGTATTCCCACTTACCAGCTCATTCCCTTATCTGGTTCCCGGACTTCCCCTAGGTAACCCTTTCCGGCGCTAAACGGTCCCTTCCTGTCCCAACACCTTTCGTTGCAGACTCCTTATCACACCACCCCCCTTACAAAATTCCCACTTACCTAATACTCTATCATTACATCATTACTACTACAAACATCATCATTTATAAACATCAATATATCACTCTCATTTCTCCACATAAATTCTCCATTACTACTGTGTCTCCACTTATACTCAAATTCTACATTACTTGTATTTCATCTCTTATTCTCTTTAACACCCATCTATATTCAACTTGTACTGACTCAAATGTTTTACTTAAACAATTACTCTCACCCAACTTCTATCTTTTACAACCCATTGAAAATTTTAATTATTTCAAATTTATTTTATTATTTATTTAAAATATTTAAACACATTGAAAACTTATTCTATAACATATTATTATATTTTTATAATCCTTATTCCTAACATACTACATGCAATTAACACAATAAAACATAATAAACACAATATAAGAAATATCTAGTGCACCCATTCCTCAAATCAAAACAAAATTATTTAGTCAGCTCAGTAGCGAGTCATCATTATTAAATTACAACAAATTTTTAATTCGTTACTCGCCCGAGTAACCTCCTTTACCACACACACTATGACCCCCCCTGGACTGTGGCGTCCAGTTGCGTCCACAAGGACTGAAGTTTTGGAGGAATTTTGTCATCTCCTTGTCCTTGCTTCTGCGTTACATTTTTAAAAACTAGAGACCATAATATCTAAAGTTACATATTATATGCCCTTAAAGCTGGTCTACCACCTGGTTAGCTGTTCCCATGCGAACAGAGTGGCAGCCGCTGTTCCATAGTTCCGGGGATTTCCCCTAAAGTCACCCCCCATTAATTTCAAATATACACCAATTTCAAGCCAGCTATGGTCAAGGTTCTAATTTTTTGGCCATAGCTGACCGCTGTCCAAAACCACGATTAGTGCTGGTAAGGCAGTAATCGCCCGAAAAGGCGGGGAAATCAACTCTTACTTCAGGCATGTTATCGTCATAATTATGATACACGGCACGGCAATCAATCAGCATATAATACAAAATTATATAAAAACTGTGCCGTGTATTTTACGCCATTTTGGCCTCCGATGGAGGTAACGCTCTCTGTTACCCCCCACACTCATCGCTATCTGCAGTGGCACATGCCACCACTGCAATAGCATACTAAGAGCTAAACTTAAATCCTTCTACTGATACAGTCTCTACCTTTCATAATTATTCACTTCTATAAACACCAAACAACCCCCCAAAACCCAAAATTACCCACACCCATCGTGAATGACGGTTTTTTTTTTTTTTTTTTTTTTTTTTTTTTACCAGATACTAGTCTGCTCTTTTCTACCTCTGACACTTACGTTACTATCTCCCATGGAGCTAAACTAAGTACACGTAATCTATCTTAATTTAATAGTTTTTTAACAAGTGCAACAACTATACTATACTACTAAACTGCCAACAATTTGGTCACCTTAAATTTCTACGTTCTAAATCTAAATTATAACTACTTCTTTTTCCCCTAAATAAATTCGCCCGCATTCCAAATTATTTTTTGGGTATTTCATTCCCGAGTAGAACAGTTACTTATTACTGACTATTCTATTCGGAACCGAAGTTGCTCCTTATGAGTTGCACTTGTTATTCACATGAATTTTGGATCGTTTTATTATATGAAATGAAACTATTATTTGTTCGTGGATAATTGCCAATTGTAAGTTTTTTTTTTTTAAATATACATATTTTCCATCCACGAACTTTATGGGTCCCCCTCCCCGTTCAACAATAAGATTAAATTTCTACTTGCACCAATTTGTGGAGTAGGACCATCGTTGCTTTCACCCCTTTTTTAGAAGTTCCGCCAACCATGGTCCGCCTCCAAACAGCCAAAATCCACGGTCAGGGATGATGAAGCCGTGACCGCCCGAAAATGGGGGAGAGTCCCTTCTGAAACAAAATAAAATAACACATTAAAATTCAATTACTTATTGTGACCGATACAACTTCAAAGTCGTCGCATTTTGTGTACTTACTATCTCCTGCGTTGCTGGGTTGCGTAGTACGTACGCATTACTCATCTTTACTTCTACAATTTCATATGGTCCTTCATATAATAGAAAAACTCCTTTGTCTCTTTATCTTGTGCGCTAGACAAATCATGTCTCCTTACCAGTACTAATTGCCCTACCTCATATTTAGTCCACTTACCTTTAGCATCATGTCTCTGCTTTCTCCTTTCTCCTTTTGTGAGTAGATTTTCATTCACTAGTCGGATCTTCATATTCACGTCTATAGTTTGATTTTCTGGTGGATAGTCAAAAAGTTGTTCCAATATCCTAGGTGGCCTTGTTCCTTTTATTAATTCATACGGCGTAAACCCAGTGGATTCATGGGTGGTACAATTCAGCTACTCCTCTACTTTCTTAACATAGGATGGCCATTCTGTATGCTTGGCGTGACAATATGCCCGAAATATCCTACCAATCTCTCTCATCACCCGTTCTGCCTGGTTTGACTGTGGATGGTAAACTACCGTATGCTTGGGTATGATGCCTTCCCATCCAAGAGTTTGTCTCCACCTACCACTTATAAATTGGGGTCCATGATCGGATAAAATTATTTTTGGTTTCCCTATATTCACCATATAATCTCTCGTTATCTTCTCGCTCAGCACTCTGCTCGTCGCTCTCTTGATACTATATAATCTAACATACTTAGAAAACGTGTCTAACACAACAAAAACATACATTACTCCACCCCTACCTTTAGGCAATGGCCCATACAAATCTACAGCAACTAAATCAAACGGTCTCTCTACCTTAATATAATTCAATTCCCCTTCAACTCTATAATTCACTACCTTAGACCTCTGACATAAATCACACACCTGTAACAACATCCGTACTCACCTCTCCATATTCTTAAAAACACACGATTCTTTTAAAACATTCGTACACTTTTTTGCCCCAAAATGCCCATACCTTATATGGCAATCCCAAATAATTTTATCTATCAACCCTTCTGGTACAACTAATCTCCAATCACGTTCACCCCCTTCTATTTTTTTGAACAAAATCCCTTGATATACTTGAAAACGTGCATTATATTCCGACCCATCTACAACCGCTTCTAAACTAGCAATTATTTTACCAGATTTGTTTTCAGATCTTTGCATGCTCTTAATATCCCTTAATTCCTCACCAAAAACTCTATCTTCCCTAGTTAATCAAAAAATTTCTATCTCCTTAAGATCCCTCCCTGTCTTATTTTCTATGTTATCTACCCTGGAAAGAGTGTCTGGTACTTTATTGTCTGTCCCCTTAATATATTCCCAAGAAAAATTGTATTCTTGTAAGGTTAGTACCCACCTGGTTAGACGACTATGTGTTAATCTGCAAGAGTTCAAGAATGACAGGGCTTTGTGGTCGGTCCTGATAACGGCCTTATTTCCCAAGATGTAGGTGCGAAACTTTCCTACCGCAAACACGATGCTCAGTAACTCCTTCTCCGTAGTGGTATAGTTTCTTTCGGCTGCCAAAAGAGATCTGCCGGCGAAAGCTATCGTGTGGTGTTCTTTGTCGCTATCCTCCTGATACAACTCCGCTCCCAGGGCGACGTTACTGGCGTCAGTCTGTAAGTAAAAAGTTTTTAAGAACTCAGGGTGGTTCATCATTATCATATTTGAAAATTTTCTCTTTATCTCCTCGAAAGCATCCCTTTCCTTCTCTCCCCATTTCCATTGTTTATTTTTCTGTAGTACAGCACTTAACCTTGCTGTCGTCTGTGCGTAATTTTTCTGGAATTTTCTATAGAAATTGCACAAACCCAAAAAACTTTGTAATTGTTTGATATTCTTAGGTTCTGGAAATCGCATTATAGCTTCTACTTTATCAGGGTTAGCTAAAATTCCTTCGGGAGTTATAATAAAACCCAAAAAATATAATTCGGTTTGTAAAAACTTCGACTTCTCCCAATTAATTGTCAAACCCCCATTTTTTAATTTCTCTAATACATACTCAATATGTTCTAAATGTTCCGTAAATGTTCTGGATGCTATTAATATATCATCAACGTATACAGTCAGAAAATCTAAGTCTTTTGGTTGTAATATCATGTCTAAACACTTAATAAAACTCGTCACACTAGTGTTAAGCCCAAATGGCAAACGTTTAAACTGATAATTCTTACCATTGAAGAGACAGGCAGTATATCTCCTACTTTCTGCTTCTAACGGCACCTGCCAGTATCCTGCGGTCAGATCCAAAGATGTCATGTACTTAACCCCGCTAAATTTCTGAAAAATCTCATTAATAGGTTCCGGTGACTCCCGGTCAGGTATTATAATCTGATTTATTTTCCTTGCATCTAAGCATAATCTTACCTTTCCGTCCTTCTTTATTACCACCACCAATGGGTTCGAGTAAGGCGATATCGATCTTTCAATTATGTCTCCCTCCATCATTCGATCCAACTCCTCTTGTACTGCTCTCCGCTTTGAAAATGGTACTGGATAACTTCTCTGCATGTAGGGTGAGTGTTCTCGAACCTTCAGCTCACATACATAGTCCCTGGCTTTTCCAGGCAACTCCGCAAACACATCTCTATAACGCTCCACAACTGCCCACAACTCCTGTCGTTGGGGATTCCCTACAACTCCACCCTCATTAAAAAATTTATCAGCCCTATTTTCCCATACTCTCTCATCACTCACATGCATCTCTCTCTCCTCACTTTCTACAATCTCACTCTCTCGACATATATTTACTTTAGTTTCTATATCCCCATCGCCTACTTGCTTTTGTATCATTTTTACCCCTGTAACTCTAACTTCATCTAACACCCTCTTAAAATTAACCCTGACTGTTTCACTACCATTATTGAATTCTACTATCTGTTTATTAAAATCTATTACTGCCCCATTTCTCTCCAAAAAATCATTTCCCAAAATTACATCTAAACTCAGTCCCTTAACTACTAGAAAAGTGTTCTCAAATTCAGTTTCATTAAGGAATATATTTAACTGTACTTGTTTAGTCACTCGTTTACTACGTACTCCAGTTACCCCCACTACTGTTACACCCGCAGCTGGTAATGATGGTATATTTTTATTTATTTCATTTAATTCTCCTATTACGTTTTCTGAAACTACTGATATTTCACTCCCTGTGTCAATTAATGATTTAAAATTCTTACCTTCTATGGTGACTATTACCTCCGTCAATCCAGTTTTGTTTTCTATAACTTTCGCATAATCTTCCTCCAACAACTCCTTCGTCATGTCCATTTGTATAACATTATTATGATATTCGTCGGTTATCTGGACCCTTTTGTTATCCGTAGACAATGGTGGGGTCCTCGCCTCCATTGTCGGCCTCAGTTTTCCGTTGACGTACCCGCCACAGCTTGGTTATATCCTCCTCTCCCTCTCGTCGCAGGTCCACCTCCTCTGTCGTTACCTCTTCCTCGTTGTTGTTGATGATGTTGATTCGGTGCCACGTTGTTCCGTTGGCAATCTTGTGCTTTGTTGCATCTGTAACACACTGTTCGGATAGCATAATTCTCGTATTGACAACTCAAACATTTCCAAATTCCGCCTCTAAAATTAGGGTTATTATTTCTCCTCATTCCTCTATAAGAGTTTGGTGTTCCCCTATACTGATGATAATTGTCGTTATTTAGTACCGCTGGTGGATTTGGACGCCTCCCTACCTCGCGGTCACCAATATTTTGTAATACATCTAACATACTTTCTAATTCGTTTATATCCACTATCTCTCTCGTCATTAAAGTTATCTGTACCTCTCTAGGCAGGTGTTTACTAATATATATCTAACGAACGACCGGAACGGCAACGGCGGTTCTAGGTACTTTGCTTCATTATATATTTTCATGACATACATGGTTAGGTGGTTGTTTATTCTCCCAAAATTCCCCGTTCCCATTATTTTACTACGTAAAATTTCATGGTCCTCTTCTGACCAATACTTGTTTCGGAATGCTAACTCGAATTTTTCATAGCTACTCCACTCTGTATTATGTACTTCCGCCCATATTTCGGAATTACCCTTAAAACACTTTAAAATCTTTAACAATTTAATCTCCCAACTACTACTATTAAACCGGTTAAATTCTCTTACCCTACTCGAAAATTGCATTGGGTGTACTCTGCGGTTGTCGCAATTAAATTGTTCAAGTTCTATGTCATCTTTTGCTTCGCGAGTATACAACACTCGCTCCGCAACACTATTTAAATTTTGGCTTACGGCCACATGTAACTCATCTTTAATTTCTATGATGTCTCGCTCAATTACTTTTAATTTATTATCATTTATAATTTCATATTGGAGGTTATGTTTACTCATAGCCCCCACACTCTCTTGCACAGATTGTTTACACACACTCCCTATCTCCATTATTTTGTTTTTTACGTCAACATCAATCTTATTAATACACTTACTTTCTATTTCTACACACTGTTCTTTAACTTGAGTTTTAATTTCGTTTGTTATCTGCTTATTTACACCATTTATTTTGCTTTCAATATGTTGTGTGACTTCACAAATTTGTTTGTCATTTTTTTCATCTCTTTCATTAATTTTAATGTCTATACTCTTAACTGCATTGTCTAATTTGGTATTTAAATCATTACATTTACTAGCAAATTCTTCGTTAGTATTTTCAAACTGCTTATTAATTTCATTCATATGATTTTTCAACTCATCAAATTTATTATTTTGTACTTCGAAATTACTCTTGACTTCACTAACGTCACTGCTCAATTTATCAAATTTACTATTTTGTTCGTCAAATTTGGCTTTGAAATTGCTATTATTAATATCAAATCTATTATTAATAAGATTAAATAAGTCATTTAATGACAACTCTTTTTCTCTTGTTTTAGTTGCCACGGGAGTGGAATTCGCTCCCGGCGCACTAATTACAGATTCGTCTACATTACGGTCACTTATTGACAGTGACTCTGTTTGAATACCTGAATCGCTATTTATTTGACTTTCTGTCTGGTTGTCAGTGAAGCTGACTTCATTGTTAATATTATCATTAGTATTCATCATTGTTATTTGTGTAATTCTGACTTATTTACTATACATCTACTTCAATAACACTGTAACATAACCTTATGTGACACTCGTCACCTACGTCTGTTTTACGTACACGAATTCATTTATTCCAAACAACCATTTCTGCTCTCCAAGTGGCCTATAGTTATATAAATTTATTTATATAAATGGTCCCTAAGTTCGGAAGCCAATTGTGATATAACTTTTATGTCACATTATAATTAAAACTTAATTACTCATTGTTTACTTTATAAATTTCTTCGGGCGCCATCTTGCTGATTAACAATTGCAAGAATATATGTACTTACCAATTCGGGTCCTTTTCGGCGAACTCAGGAGAACAGAATTATGGTTGTCGAAATAATGAAAACTTTATTTGTTCCCCATGGGTTAAATTTTATTGGTTACTAAAGTATTTCAATTTCATCATAAACAAATTATTCTTTTCTCCCTCTTTACCCCGGTTAATACATTTAAAATACAATCATGTTAATGACAAAACTTGTTAATGAACAATAATTATTTCTACCTTGAATCTCTTGTATACGTGTTTACTTACTCACAATACAATAATAAGCTCTTAAAATAAATTTACTAGGGGAACACAAACCAGCGCTTCACTTACCCATATATACTCTTTTATAACTTACAGAATTAGAAAAAAAATCTTTAGTGAGCTCACTATTTTTAGATTGAACCTATATTTTATGGTGCCATTATTTTTTTTTCTTTAAATTTGAATGAGTGTAAATTTTAACTTTCTTCTTTTGTTTTCTTTCAAACTTTTACTTATCTGCCATTTTATCCAAAAAACAGTCCATTCTCCGTAGATGTTTTGTTTCCTCACTCCGCACATTTTTCGTAAATTTTTATCGTACTACTCGCCGGGTATATCGAAACTGTTAATTGAAAAACACAACTGTTATTTACTTTTACTCACTTCATTTAACGTTCGTTTTGTGGATACACGTAAATTTTAGATTTTATGTATATTTTTTACTTTTATATCACATTTTGCTGTTTTGCGGGCCCGCAATTTACGTTCCGGAACCTTGTATGTGTCACTCGCGTGAGTGTTGGATTATGACTGGAATGAGACAAACGGCACTATTTTGTAAAGTGACCGTGACTGTTTACCAAGTTTTCCATTGTCTTGAGTTTGTATCACTACGCCAGCATAAGGCTTGGTTTACACACCCGAATTCCACAGCGGGGATGGTCTCTGACGTATACATTGACGTCACATGGTCTGATGTTGTTACATAATTTGTTTACAGTTTACAAGCCACTGGAGCTGACCTTGACTCATTTCCGTTGGTTGTCTATTGTGTCTTTATAATTTTATGAATAATATTAAAAACAGTCGTACCACTTTCGCTACTACCAAAATTTACCTTTCTTGTGACTTTATGTTTACGTTTCCCAAATTATTATTATTACATTGTAAAAAATGTAGTTTACTTTTATGAAAATACAAATTTATTTATTTTACCCCGGGTAGGCCAAAATGTCCCATTACAGGATACTCATTAAAAATAATTAATATAATATTGAATATTCTAATAATTCACACAAATTTACATTCCTGGATTTTGTAGTCCATGACGTGTCCGTTGATTAACTAATTATAAGTAAAATACTACTGACTCGGAACACTTGAGTTTTTATTGGTAAAAACTCAGTGTTCCGAGTCAGTAGTATTTACTTATAATCAGTGGCGGCTCGTGAGTAAACTCACCAGGGGTTCACACAGATAATATTGTACGTTATTAATCCATGTGCCTGCTAATATTTGCACTGAAAGTACCATTTCCAATAATTTTTCAGCATTAAAGTAAATGACGTTACTAAGAAATTTTAAATAATTTTAGTAAGTAATTGGACAGTAATGTGGTAATTTTCGCATTCAAAGGTTGGCTAATCTGTACTTTCTAAAATTGCGCTTATCAGGTTTATACATCGACACAGTTCACCGAGCGTTGGCGGGCGGCAGACGTCAGAACGTTTGCTGGCCTTGTTCTGTCTTTCATTTTTTCTTGTTGTCGTGACAATTATCTAGGCCTTAGGCCTTAACATTTTTTATGTAGTTGGAGTGTTGCACATTTGCGCCTCATTTGCCATGTAGCTTTCGTAAACGTCTCGGTTCATTCAAAATTTAAATGTCTTTCAGACATAGCCAACCTTAGCACTCTGATTTAAGTGTACAACAAAACTTAATAAATGTATCAAATATAGTCCACTATCGTCATTATTCTGCATCCTGGCAATAACTTCACAAGCATCATTCTTCCTAACATTTAAGGGTCCTACGGGACGAATCAGAACATTTTTTGGTCGCTCCGTGCCTGGATTCGTCATTTACTTTTCTGCTACTTATTACAGCAGTTTTCATCATTTTTTCTGCCCCAATTTCTGGCCATCACGGGCGATTCAGCATATTCGCTGATCCGACCGAGTCGGGACTTAGTCAGCATTTCTTTCGTCGCCATTGAGCCTCGTGATGACGCCACTGCAAGACCATCCATGTGCTAGCGTCTACACACCAGATTGAGCAGTCATCTCTCCAGTCCGTGCATGTTTGCCATCTACTCCACGGCCTCGATGCTCCAGGACATCGCATACCAGGTACGACGTCATTAACATCATTAACAGGTGCGTACAATGGCTGAAGAAGGCCTCAAAGTGTTGGTCAGAAAGAGAGGCGGCTTAAAGTCTGCCATAGTGCGAATTAATTCGGCTATAATTAACTTTGATAAAAACACTAATACAAAACATTTTTTAACGGTTAGACTCGAAAGTCTAAAAAGTTTGGCAACAAAATACGATGAGGTACAGTCTGAAATTGAACTCACTTCTAAGGACATAAACGCTGCTCAAGAAGACCGAGTTGAGGTTGAAGAGCTGTTATATTCAACAGAAGCCAATATCTTGCAATTAATAGAAACTTTCAATGTTCAGACTGTATCTCCAGTATTAACGAGCAATATGCAATTAAAACCTATAAGTTTGCCCTGCTTCACAGGCAATATCTTAGAATGGCAGCACTTTTATTCAATATTTCTGGACTTGGTGCACGCCAGATCTGATTTAACGTCAGTGCAGAAATTACATTATTTGTATTCATCTCTTAAAAATGAGCCACTAGATCTAATTAAGGCATTACCTATTTGTAATGAGAACTATTCGATAGCGTTGAGTTTGCTGTCCGCTAGATATGACAACAAATTCATACTAGCGAAGTATTATATTCAAAATTTGTTTGAAGTAAAGTCAACAATTAAGGACTCTGTCCAAAGTTTGGCAGAATTCATAAATACAATAACGTCTTCAGTTAATTCGCTGGCGGCCATGCGACTGTCAGTGGATTCATTTGAGCTTATCACTGTACAATTATTGTCAGCCTGGACTATACCACGTTTAAATTATGGAAGGAGTCTATAGACCCCGATAACCTTCCTAACTTTCAAAGCTTCACTCAGTTTTTAAACGCACGTAGACAGTTGTTAGAAAATACATTACCTATCGATGCCGGACAGCAGCTCAACAAGCTAACTTTAAGGTTCAATAATAAATCTGACAAACATAAATCACGAAACTCTGCTGGCAGCACTGCATTTAAAAGTTATCACTCAGCTTCAAATAATTATTTATGCCCATGCTGCAAATCTACTCATCCAATTTACATGTGTGACAAATTTCGTGCATTAAGCACATCAGAACAAGGGCAATTTATATTAAATCATAAATGCTGTACCAATTGTTTAAGACCAGATCATTTTTCATCTAATTGTAAGGTCAAACAATCATGTAAGATCTGTTCAAAACGACACCATACATTGCTGCACATAAATAATGTGTCAAAACCAGGTTCTGCCAGCAGCAGCAACTATTGTTCACTTAAGTTACAGTCTACAAACAATGTTCTCTTATCGACAGCACTTGTGTTTGTCATCGACCGGGCTGGTAACAGACAACTTGCAAGAGTTCTATTGGATGCTGGGTCACAAGTAAATTTTTGTACGGAATCATTTGCTAAGAAATTACGGTTTAACTTGACTAAATCTAACATACCGATTACAGGTATTAATAATTCGGCGTGTTGTGCCACTAACTTGGCGTCTATTCGCATTATTTGTCGCTATCAAAAATTTAGCTTCGAGGCAACATGTGCGGTCTTATCTGCATTAACCCATAAACTGCCAGCACAATCTTTCGACATAAATCAGTTTAACATCCCAGATAACGTTTTTCTCGCCGATCCACATTTCAACATATCAGCTGATATCGACATACTTTTAGGAGCGCAATTTTATTTAGATTTAATTTTAGCTAACAAATATGTACGTGGTTCTCACTTTCCTATTATACAAGAAACAAAGTTAGGCTAGATTCTAGCAGGCAATCTGCCCAAACACTGCCATTATAAGGGTCCTGCTGTTTCGTTCCTGGCTAGGAACGACAGTCAAATTTTGGCGTCTCTTGAGAAATTTTGGGAGACCGAAACTATCCCTGATAATGCACCCATTAGTAACGATACAGCTTGTGAGGAGCATTTTGTTAAGTCCACTCATCGCAATGATGAGGGTAGGTTCGTTTTTCGCTACCATTTAAGTCTGACAATCCCCAGTTGGGTGAGTCCTATGCTAACGCTGAAGCGAGATTCTTGAGTTTAGAACGCCGGTTCATGCGTGATTCTGAGCTTGCGCGCGAATACGCAAACTTTATTCAGGAGTATAAGGATCGTGGCCACATGGCGCTTGTCGACAATTGTTCTATCAATTCCGGGGTTTCAAATACCTACTATTTGCCTCACCATGCCGTCTTTAAACATTCTAGTTCTCCGACAAAACTTCGCGTCGTTTTTTATGGCTCGGCCAAACTACCAATGGGTTTTCTCTCAATGATATTTTGTTGGTAGGCCCAAACGTCCAACAAGACCTTTTTTCTATTCTTTTGTGATTTCGTATGCACAACTATGTTCTCATCGCCGACATCGAGAAGATATATCGACAAATTCTGGTATCTGATAAGGATTGTCATTATCAACGTATTCTGTGGTGTAACTCTCCCCTCGAAAAGTTTAAACATTTTGTATTGCGAACTGTAACATACGGTACTGGTAGTGCTTCGTTTTTGGCTACTCACTGTCTTAATCAGATTGGTAAGGATCATGACGCTGCGTCAGCTATAATTAATGATTTCTATGTAGATGATTTGATAACCGGTGCAGACACCATTTCTGATCTGACTTAGGTACGTTGTTGAGTCAATACGGCCTCACTCTGCTTAAATGGGCATCAAATGAACCCAATGTGGTCGCAGATCATAATAATTTATCACTCCCGTTAAACAAACAAGGTAATGTGCGTATGTTGGGCATTCTTTGGAATAACACTACAGATTCATTTTTGTTTGACATCAAATCATTCCCAGTTGAATCAAGCATCTCTAAGAGGAAAATCCTATCGATTATCGCGGGTATATACGACCCACTCGGACTCGTTGGTCCCATTGTTTTCCTTTACAAACAGTTTATGCAGCAACTCTGGCTGTGCAATCTTGGTTGGGATGAGCCAATCTCTGGGCCATTACACATGCATTGGCATTCATTATGCGATAAATTATGTCTGATCGGTAAAATTATTGTCCCACGTTCTATTCGCTGCAAGTCTAAAGCAAAGATAGTTGCTTTACATGGGTTTGCGGATGCTTCTGAAAGGGGCTATGGGTGTTGTGTTTACGTTAGAGTCATTTATCAAGATTCATCGGCCTCTTGTCACCTTCTGTGTTCCAAATCTCGCGTGGCCCCCCTACATCAGGTGTCATTACCCCGCATTGAACTCTGCGCTTGCTTGTTTTTATCGCGACTTATTCAAGGTCACCCCTGTTCTTCATTCCTTTATCAATAGTGTTCACCTGTATTCTGACTCCATGGTGTCCCTTTACTGGATTCATGCCCAGTCTTCCAGGTGGAAGACCTACGTCGCTAATCGTGTTGCCGAGATTCAGCGTCTTACTGAAGCCTACACGTGGCATCACATCAATTCACAACATAATCCTGCTGACATTATTTCTAGGGGATGTCACCCCGACGTTTTGCGCGATTGCTCGCTCTGGTGGCATGGTCCCGCTTGTTTGTCTCAATCTTCCGAGTCCAATCGCTTTCCACCCTTTTTACCTTCTAATCTGTCGTCTCCTGAATTCACTGCGGAGGAGAAACAAACCCCCAAACTTTCTCTAATATCTACCCTATCTATTGATCTTTCAAAGGACTTTTCTTCGTTGCACCGTCTGACTCGCGTATACGCTTATTGCTTTCGATTCATCAAAAATATTAGACTCTCCAGCACTGAGAAAATTTCGGGCGCTCTTACCCCCGTTGAAATTCATTCCACTCTTAATTTCTTCATAAAACAATCCCAGTCAATCCACTTCGCTGCTGAGCTTAATTGCCTTCGTAATGGGTCTTCTGTTTCTATCAGGAGTAAGTTGTCTTCTCTGGACCCGTTTCTTGATGAGTCTGGCGTCTCACGCGTCGGCGGACGCTTACAGCAGTCGCAACTACCTTATGACAATAAGCATCCTATTGTCTTACATCAATCGGCTCATATCACTTGCCTTATTATTGAACGCAAACACATTCGTCTACTCCAGCTGGTGCTCAACTCGTGCATCATTCACTTCGTCAATGTTGGTGGATCATTAACGCCAAGATAGTCATTCGGTCCATCATTCGTAGATGCATCAAGTGTCTCAGGTTTAATGCCAAACATCAGGTTCAAAGGCTTGGTATTTTGCCATCTCCTAGAGTCACACCTTCGTGGCCGTTTCTATTCTGCGCAGTTGATTATGGTGGTCCCTTCATGATTCGTCATGGCGGGCAGAAATCTAGGACTCTGTCAAAATCCTATGTGTCTTTGTTCATTTGCTTAGCGACCAGGGCCATTCATTTGGAATTGGTTTCCGACCTTACAGCCAACGCGTTTATAGCTGCCTTACGTCGTTTCATGGCCCGTAGGGGCATACCCAGCCAGTTATATTCTGATAATGGCACGAACTTTAGGAAGGCCCGCAACGTTTTGCATGACCTTTACAATCTTTGGCATAATAAGGATGCCACCTCATCAATCCAATCCTTTACGACCTCTCATGGTATTACATGGTCATTTATTCCGCCCTCGTCACCTCATTTTGGTGGTCTTTGGGAGAGCGGTATAAAGAGTTTAAAGTATCATTTGCGCCGCGTGGTCGGCAAGTCTATACTCACCTTCGAGGAGTTTACGACGGTTTTGTCTCAGATAGAGGCATGTCTAAACTCACGTCCATTATTTGCCGTTTCATCGGATGTAAATGATCCAGTGCCACTTACACCTGGCCATTTTTCAATTTGCGCACCATTAACGGCGATACCTGGTCCTGACTTATCTCACGTTCTCATCTCTCGTCTTGGACGTTGGCAACTTCTCCAGAAGTTTGTCCAAGTCATTTGGAAGGCTTGGTCTCGCGACTACTTACATCAATTACAACAACGTCACAAATGGAAATTCGCTAAGGAAAACGTTTCCATTGGTGACCTAGTTTTGCTGATTGAGGATAACTTACCTCCATTATCGTGGAAATTTTGTGTAATTACCGCCACATTTCCCGGCCCAGACAACTTAATTAGAGTAGTAGACATTCGCACGCCTACTGGTATTTTTCGCAGACCAGTTCACAAGCTATGTTTGTTGCCAGCGCGGGACGAGGCTTAGACACAAGGTCAATATAATTACTTAGCACAATGCTATATTTCACTTGGCCACTGGCTTTCATTACCTTATTGTCTGACAATTTGGTCAACTTAATTGGTGATATGTATCATCACAACATTTTTATGTTAATTTGCATCATTGCGTGTTTTTATACTAAATTCGCATATGACTTGTAATTTTACAACCATGCACTATGTTATTATATCTATGCTTATCATATTGTTATGGTGATATACTTTACTATTTTTGTATTTATATATTAATAATTTGTGAGACATACTATGTCCTTTACATACTTACATTTTGATATTGGTAATGGGTTATGTGTCATGTCATTGGTGGTATTGTTCTTATGTAAAAATTTTGTTACATAATATTCGCATGGTCTGCAGCTATACAAACCATGTATGCATTTTCTTGCACATTTTTGTCAATATGTGTGATATTTTATTACTCTATGAATTTATTTCTCGCAATTGTTCAACACATGTATTACATTTTGTATAAACACATTTGTTGTACTTGTCACTTATGCTATTGTGCCTTGTATTCATGTATTTGTAATTATCTAAACCGATTTCTATTGTACTTATTACGTATAACTTGTATCTATGTAAAACACACTGTTTTACCCGCATCTGCTGTCTATAACCATATGCCACGCCTATATTTTTATATTTATATTGTGTATTTAATATTTTGTGATCACGTATTGCACAATTATTATCCATGCTTTTAATTATGACATACATGTCATTACACTTTGTGCTTGCAATCATTCAACAATGTATAATTTGTTTTCACATAACAATTTATTGTACATTCCTGAAACTTCAGGTATAGCATGCATCGTTCAATTATAAAGCGTCATGCTAAATCTATGTCTTTACATGAATAATTTTATAATAATTTTGTCTGTTCATTTTATACTCAATACTATTGTATAGGTCAACTGGCCTTGACTGGTTCAAGCTAACCATTATGACTTGGATAAATATTACAATTTGTATCAGGCCCATCATGTTATGAGTCACCGATTATTCATCATTAAACATTGTCAAACTATGTATTTTTCATGTCTTATATTGTTTTATATTGTATACATACAATATATTGATACAGTATTAAACAAATTGATATTTGATAAACCTAAGGGATTTGGTTATTTAATTCAATTATTTACTAAATATCTCCTTCGAGCGCCATCTTGTTACCAACTGTAATAAGAAAATTACCAAGGTTCGTTTCAGCGAACTAGGAGAACAGAAGGTGGTTGCTGAAATAATAACAATCATTTATGTTCATCAATAATTAAACGTTATTATTACTTTATTATTATTCATATTTCATGTTAATAAAATCATACAGACAAAATTTGAATTAATAATTGACAAAGCGTGAATAATAGTTGTTGATTACCTTGAATCTCTTTTAATTTACTTACTCGCATTACAATAACAGATTCTTGAAATACATTTTTAAGAATTATAACGGGAACGCAAACCAGCCTTCTTATTACTATAAACTATAGTAAAACTATATTCTCACACACACACACAACACACACAAAGCTACTTTAGAGATCTCATTTTTAAATATTTTATGCTTTCTTCAAAATTTATTTCCCCATTTTATTTAATTTTTTAAAAAAGAAAAAAAAAAACAGCATTTTTAATTATTATTTTGAATGTCTACTTTCCTGTTCACGAGTAGAAGTTCGACTCCTGGAGTGTCTCCTCATGGCGTGCACTGTTTTACTGTTTTATAGTTCGCACTATCACATTTTACTGCCGAACTGTTAATTTTAGATGAATATTGGCCGGAAAACTGTTTGTATTTTAGATGTACATATAAAGATTCACATTTTTTATTGTATGCGGGCCCGCACTTACGTTTCGAAACTTTGTATCGGTGTTGCTCGCGCGAGCATTGAATTTAGACTGGGCTGAGAAATAGGCGCTATTTTGTGAAGCAACTGTTGTTCGTTCAATTCTGATTGGCTTACATTTTGTATCACTCCGCCAGCTGCATGTCACCGTTATGTAACGGAATTACTCATCAAGGATAGGCTCTGACGTAACGCTCGCCTGATGTTTCATTGCATAATTTGTTTACCGTTACATAATGTGTTTACTGGTTTTGTGTTCGTCATTGTCTGACCTTGACACAGCTTGTCGGCTATCAAATACGTTCATACTGGTTTTACAAAACATTGTTAAACAATTCTGCACAATCAATGTTGCCACGGTTGTTTTCATTTCAAACAAATTTACCTCTCGGTTACAAAATTTATAATTTCTGTCCTTATCACTCAACAAGGGATAAAGTTATTATTATTTATTTATAAAAAAAATACAAAATATGTTATTTATTATCAATAAAATATAAACTTCTTTACATTGTCTCAGGTAGGCCCCAAAAATGCCCCGCTACAATACCCCCTCAATGAGATATTTTATGCCGAAGCATAAAAAATCTCATTGACACATTCATACTTGCTAAAGGGATCAGCCAGGATATGTCGCCACAACCCACTGTATGGTTTACAAAAAAGAATAATCAACTCACCCTTGGTCCGGTGACTGTGACCGCATCTGCATGACAATACTGGACTTCTCTCTCGAGATCCCAACACCGTAGAGTCAGACAGATACTCAACGCCCCTGCCCTGACGCGCAGGCCAGCTCAGGTCCGCCGCCACAGCATCACCAAACACTGAAACAACAAATCAAAATATTAAATAGTGGCCTTATACAACACCATATCCCCAACTGATCTGTTTCCCCCCTAGCGGTGCTGGTTTGCGCTAAGAAGCACTGGTTTTGTTTTTACTCACTTATTACTAACATGTATATATCAGAATACCTAACATAACTTAACATAAGAAAACACAGTACATTAATAATTCATTTTAAAATAAACAACTTACAATTAAAATGTTACACACTTTATATCATTAAATTGGCATATAAAATCAAAAAATTACTTTTAAACTTGATTTACTCTTATTAATTCGTTTCTCAAAATTACAAAAATTATTTTTTTATTTTTTTTTTTTTTCAATTATGGCCATCATTATTCCATTTCATTACTTTGGGTGATTCTCCGTTATTCATTATTTCATTATAATTTACTTCATCCATTTGGCATTTACTCATAATCTTACCCCTTTTATTACTCTAATGCTCCCTTACAAAATCTTTAACTAGTATGACACCCCACTATCAAAATTTTACTAACCCTCTAACTACCTCTAACTACTTACTATTTTAACTCCAATCGCCACCTTCTACTCTTATATAAAAAAAAAACTCTCTAACCCTTTGTACATAGGATACGTGTTTCCCCCCCCCCAAAAAAGCTCAATTCCCGTTCTCTGGCCCCTGGATTTTTACCTAAGGCGGCCCCTTCCCACTAAAACTATACCAAATCCCGTCCCAACCCTTATGTTGCGGACTCCCACATTACACTACCACTACTACAAGATTGCCATCCCCAAAAAATCTCAATCTCATAACCTCACTACAATTACAACAAATTAACATCAACAAATAAACAACAATATATCACTCAAGACTCTACATAAATTCTCCATTTCTACTGTGTCTCCACTTATTTCTCAAAATCCTATAACATACATTAACTCAAAACAATATTGCATTATTTTCATTTCCACTATTACTTTAACTCTTACTTCGATTTGGACAAATCTATGTCCCACAAAATTCAACTTGAACTGATTCAAACATTTTATTCAAACAATTACTATCACCCACTTCTATCTTTTACAACCTATTGAAAATTTTACTTATTACAACTATTTTTCATTTTATTTTAAAATCTATAAACAGTGAAAACATAATATTATATTTTTATAATACTTATTACTAACATACTAATGCAATCAACACACTAAGACATAATAACACAATATAAGAAGTATTTAGTGCATCTATTTTTTAAATTCAAACAAAATTATTGAGTAGCAAATCATCATTATTAATTAAAATATATCAAATTTTTAATACGTTATCCCCTTGGATAACCTCCCAGCCACACACACTATTTCCAATTATGTAAGACTGTGGCGCCTTTTCGCTTCCACAGAGACTGTATATTTTGGAGCAGGTTTTGCCTCTCCGTGTCTCTGCTTCCGCTGTTAAGTTTTAACATTGGTGAACATCATCATGTTCTCGTTAAATAATCACGCACCCTTAAACGGATCTACCACCTGGCTCTGCTGTTCCTTCTCGAACAGAGTGGCAGCCGCTGTTCCATAGTTTGGTGATTCCCCTTTTTATTATCCCCCATCAATTTCAAAAAGAGCACCTTTACAACGATAACAGCTATGGCCAGTTATGGCAGCGCGCAATCGTAATGTGCCCTAACCATAGCTGTTAAAGCTAAACCAATTCCACGGTCAGGGTTCGGTGAGGCCGTGACCGCCCGAAAAGTTGGGGAATCACAAGTAAAATTAAATTTACGAATTTATATTTAAATGACAATATTAATTTAGATGGGGTTTTAACCCACCTTGTATGGAAGCTTAACCATTATTAACATAAAATAATTAATACAACATCTACAACCTTCCCCCATAGCAGTTCCACACTACACTGTTATGTCACTTCATTGAGCACCAAACTACCCCCCAAAATTATCCCCACATCTTGTATTGATAACAAGTTCTCATATTACTACACATTTCTTCAAAATGTTCCTATACCCACTAATACTAAAATCTAACAATTATATTTGGTCACCTAATGCTAGAAAATTTAGAAGAGAAAAAACATTTTTTTATCTTAAATTTAGAATTATACACATCCAAAATTATGTTGGGGTTTTTTTTTTTTTTTTTTTTTTTTTTTTTTTTTTTTTTTTATATATACATAGGAGGCTGACTCTATTGTCATAATATAATTTGCTGACGCAACACATCGCCTGAAATGCCGGGTCTTGCTGCAAAACGCATCGGAACCCGGTAGATATACTACGTGAATTCACGTCCCCTCTCTAAAACACACTACCCCCTCTCTCCTACCATTTCTTCTACCCCGCCTTCTACCGTGCTCCAAAACGTCTTGCCCCAAAACTCGTCGTTTCGGGCCAAACAGAAAATATTGTCAAAGGCTCCATTTTAATTTTGCCCTTGACACAAAAAAAAATTTAAATAGAATGCACTGCCTTTTACTTAAATGCAGCCTCCATTATTTACAAACACTCTAAGGCAGTGCAGGCACGTGACAGGCACACCAAAACCGCTGCACCGGGAGTGTATAAGAAAATAATTTATGTCACGTACCTGTGGGGTCCCCCTCCCCGTTCAAATGTGCAGTTAGATTTTTCTACTTTATACCAATTTTGGTGGAGCCGGACCATCGTTGTTTTCACCGCCCGAAGGAAGATCCGCCAACCATGGCCCGCCTCCGAGTTCCGAATTCCACGGCCAGGACTGGTAAGATCGTGACCGCCCGAAAATGGGGGAAGATCCCTTCTGAAAACATACAATAATATTTGAAAACAATTATTTATAAACATAACAATTAAAGTGACCTATATAATTTTAAATTCGTCGCATTTTGAGTACCTACTATTTCCTGCGTCGCTGGGTTCCTCAGCACATACGCATTCTGCATTTTTACTTCTATGATTTCATAAGGTCCTTCATATAACAAGAAAAACTTTTTTATTTCCCTATCTTGAGCACTGGACAAATCATGTCTTTTTACTAAAACTAACTGGCCTACCTCATATTTGGTCCATTTACCCTTAGCATCATGTTTCTGTTTTCGTCGCTCTCCTCTGGTAAGTAAATTCTCGTTCGCCAATCTAATCTTCATATTCCTGTCCAAAATTTGACCTTCAGGTGGGTATGTGACAAGTTGTTCTAATATCCTGGGCGGCCTTGTTCCCCTGATCAACTCATGCGGCGTAAATCCCGTGGACTCATGGGTGGTACAATTCAGCCACTCCTCTACTTTTTTCACGTAGGATGGCCATTCTGTGTGTTTGGCGTGACAGTACGCCCGGAATATCCTACCAATCTCTCTCATCACCCGTTCTGCTTGGTTCGACTGAGGATGGTACACTGCCGTATGCTTGGGTATGATGCCTTCCCATCCAAGCGTCTGCCGCCATTTGCCGCTTATAAACTGTGGACCATGGTCAGATAATATAATTTTCGGCTTTCCCACATTAAGCATATAATCTTTTACTATTCTCTCACTAAGTACTTTACTAGTTGCCCTCTTAATGCTATATAATTTTACAAATTTTGAAAAAGTGTCTAAAACTACAAATACATATACCACACCCCCTCTACCTCTGGGTAACGGTCCATATAAATCAACCGCAACTAGATCAAAAGGCTTATCTACTTTTATATAATTCATCTCTCCTTCCACTCTATAATTCACCACTTTCGATTTTTGACATAAATCACACACTCTCAACACTTTTCTCACTCTCCTCTCCATATTCTTAAATATACATGACTCTTTCAAAACATTTGCACACTTTCTCGCACCAAAATGACCATACCTTATATGACAATCCCAAACAATTTTATCTATTAACACATCAGGTATAATTAACCTCCAATCACGCTCCCCACCATCTACTTTTTTAAACAAAATGCCTTGATATATTTGAAATCGCTCATTATATTCAGATCCCTCTACGTCTGTTTCTAAACTAACAATTATTTTACCCAGTTTGCTATCAGATCTTTGCAAGTTTTTAATGTCACTTAATTCCTCACCAAAAATCCTATCTTCTCTAGTTAACCTAAAAATTTCTATTTCTTTAAGGTCCCTACCAGTCTTATTATCTATAACATCTATTCTAGAAAGTGTATCTGGTACCTTATTATCTGACCCCTTTATGTACTCCCATGAAAAGTTATATTCCTGTAAGGCTAATACCCACCTGGTTAATCGGCTGTGTGTTAGCTTACATGAATTCAGAAATGACAGTGCCTTGTGGTCCGTCCGGATTATCGTAGTATTCCCTAAGATGTAGGTGCGGAATTTACCCACGGCGAACACAATGCTCAGAAGTTCCTTTTCTGTTGTCGTGTAATTCTTTTCCGCCGATAACAGCGATCTACTGGCGAAGGCGATCGTTAGGTGTTCCTTGTCGCAGCTCTCTTGGTATAACTCAGCACCTAGCGCTACATTGCTGGCGTCGGTCTGCAAATAAAAGATCTTATTAAAATCGGGATGATTCATCATTATCATGTGACTGAACTTTCTCTTAATTTCATTAAACGCAGCTCGTTCCGCATCGCCCCATCTCCACTGTTTATTCTTCTGCAGGACGGCACTCAGTTTGGATGTTGTGTGTGCGTAGTTCTCCTGAAATTTCCTGTAAAAATTGCATAAGCCTAAAAAACTCTGTAGTTGCTTAATGTTTTTAGGTTCAGGGAATCGCATTATTGCTTCGACTTTGTCAGGGTTGGCTAATATCCCCTCTTGTGTAATAATAAATCCTAAAAAGTGTATCTCTGTCTGCAGAAACTTAGACTTGTCCCAATTCACTGTTAAACCCCCTACTTGTAGCTTATCTAATACATATTCTATGTGTTCTAAATGTTCAGTGAATGTTCTAGAGGCTATCAAAATATCATCGACATACACCGTTAAAAAGTCTAAGTCCTTAGGTTGTAAAATATTATCTAAACATTTGATAAAACTGGCAACACTGGTGTTTAATCCAAAAGGTAAGCGTTTAAACTGGTAATTCTTACCGTTAAAAAGAAAAGCTGTATATTTCCTACTCTCTGTTGCTAATGGTACCTGCCAGTATCCAGCGGTTAGATCTAAGGACGTCATGTACTTGACTCCGCTAAACTTTTGTAAAATCTCATTTATGGGTTCTGGAGATTCTCTGTCCGGTATAATAATTTGATTTATTTTTCTAGCATCTAAACATAACCTTACCTTGCCATCCTTCTTTATCACTACCACCAAAGGGTTTGAATAAGGTGATACTGAGCGTTCAATTATGCCTCCTTGCATCATCCGGTCTAATTCCTCCTGTACGGCCCTCCTCTTCGAAAACGGCACCGGGTAGCTTCTCTGCATGTATGGTGCGTGGTCCCGAACTTTCAACTCACAGATGTAGTCCTTCGCTTTCCCTGGTGATTCATCAAACACCCCTCTGTACTGCTCCACAACTGCCCACAGCTCCTCTCGCTGAGTACTTCCTACAACTGTATTTTCATTGAAAAATTTATCGGCTCTATTTGCCCACACACTCTCATTACGCTCATGCATCTCTCTCTCCTCACTTTCTACACCATCACTCTCTAGACATATATTTATTTTAGTTTCTATTTCCCTATCACTTATCTGTTTATGTAACATTTTTATTCCAGTGACTTTAGCTTCATTTACTACTTTCTTAAACTCTATTCTGACTGGTTTATTCCCCTTCTCAAATTTTACTATTTGTTTATTAAAATCTATTACTGCTCCGTTTCTTTCCAAAAAATCATTTCCCAATATTACATCTAGACTTAACCCTTTAACTACTAGGAAAGTGTTTTCAAATTCTACTTCATTTATTAAAATATTTAATTGTACTTGTCTGGTTATTCTTTTACTTCTCACCCCAGTTACCCCCACTACTGTAACCCCTGCAACTGGTAATGACGGTATATTCTTGTTTAACTCTTTTAATTCACCCATGACATTTTCAGAAATCACTGATATCTCGCTACCGGTATCAATTAAAGTTTTGTAATTCTTACCTTCAATGTTAATCGTCACCTCAGTCAATCCTGTTCTGCGTTCCACCACCTTGTTCTCCTCTTCTTCTAACAACTCTTTTGCCATATCCACCTTGATGACGTTGTTTGTGTATTCGTTAATTACTTGGACCCGGTCCTCCGTTGACAATGGCTGGGTCCGCTTCCCCATTGTCTTCCTCAGTTTTCCGTGGATGGACCTGCCACAGCTTGATGATTTCCTCCTCTACCTCTATTATGATTTCCTCCTCCTCGAGGCGCTCCTCTATAAAATTCTCCTCCTCTCGACTGTTGATTTGGTGGTGGGTTTGTCCTCTCATTTCTGGCGCACTCCCTGGTTCGATGACATCTAAAACAATTCGTTCTATTAGCATAGTTATCAATTTCACAGGCTCTACACCTCCAACTCTCGCCCCTATTATCAAAACTTCCTCCCCGCGCTCCTCTATGAAAATTCTGTGTACCCCTGTTATGATGGAAATTATTATTATTATGGTGTGGTACTACTGGTGTGTTCGGACGTCGTCCCATATCGCGTTCCCCTATATTCTGTAATACATCTAACATGTTTTCTAACTCGCTTATATTGGTAATCTCTCTAGTCATTAACGTTATTTGCACCTCTCTGGGCAGGTGTTTGCTAATATGTCGTACAAATGATCGGAATGGCAACGGCGGTTCTAAATACTTTGCTTCGTTATAAATGGTCATCACATATATGGTTAGATGGTTATTAATCCTACCAAAATTCCCATTACCCATTATTTTACTTCTTAGTATTTCTTGGTCTTCTTCTGACCAATATTTATTGCGAAAAGCTATCTCAAAATCTTCATAACTTTCCCATTCGGTATGGTGTACTTCCGACCATATCTCGGCACTACCTTTGAAACATTTGATAATCTTCAGCAACTTAACCTCCCAGCTACTATTATTAAACCGATTAAATTCCCTAACCCTATTTAAAAATTGCATTGGGTGTACTCTACGATTGTCACAATTGAAAGTTTCTAATTCTACCTCATTATTTGTGTCTCGTGTCATAAATACTCGTTCAATAACATTGTTTACATTTTGATTTTTCACTAAACTTAATTCATCTCGCATATTACTAATATTTTGTTCAAGTGAATACAATTTTTTATCATTACTATATTCAGACTGTACATTATTTTTTGCTATTACATCGATAGATTCATTTACTGCTTGTATTTCTGTCTTATAATTACTTTCAATCTCATTTATTTTAGATTCTATCTTACTTTGGTGTTCATCAATATTCTGACTAAATTTTTCAACTGTCATTACTACACTACTCAACTTACATTCAGTTTCAATATTACGTTTAATAATTTTAGATTCTATGTCATTGTTATACTCATTCATTGAATTTATTAATATTTCATTGTTTTCATTGATTTGCTTCTCAACTCTGTCTATCTGACTATCTATTTCATTAAATTTATCATCTGTCTTTTGTATTGAATCATCTAACTTGGTTTCTACTTGGCTGATTTTATTAGTAAATTCTACTTTGGTATTTTCACAACGTCTATTAATTTCTTTAATTTCGCCTTTTAATTCATCAAATTTGTCATTAATTATTGAATTTTGCATATTAAATTTAGCGTCAGAATCGCTCTTTATTTCATTAATTTGGTTTTTTAATTCTCTAAAATTACTATCTTGTTTTTCTACACTATTGTACATCATATCATACAATCTTGCTAACATAGTATCATTATCAGGTTTCCTATTTTGAGTTCCTAAAATAGGTGTTGAATGAATCTCAACTGCCTGTATTATTTTTGACTCCTCAAGACTACTGTCAGTTGTTTGAATTCCGGAGTCGCTACTTATTTGATTTGCTATCTGACTATCAGATAAACTGATATCATTATTATCCGCCATTTTTCTTAAAACTTTTAATATATATTTCTTTATAAAATCTTACCATATGTAACGCATACTTCTCAAAAAAAAAAAATATTCTACTCACCAATATTAAACATAACCTTTTACGTCTACCTTACGTACATACGTAAATACAAACTCCAAACAACCATTCTGTTCTCCCTAGTAGGCTTAAATTTATATAATTATATTATATAAATCGTCCCTACGTTCGGAAGCCACTGATACAGTATTAAACAAATTGATATTTGATAAACCTAAGGGATTTGGTTATTTAATTCAATTATTTACTAAATATCTCCTTCGAGCGCCATCTTGTTACCAACTGTAATAAGAAAATTACCAAGGTTCGTTTCAGCGAACTAGGAGAACAGAAGGTGGTTGCTGAAATAATAACAATCATTTATGTTCATCAATAATTAAACGTTATTATTACTTTATTATTATTCATATTTCATGTTAATAAAATCATACAGACAAAATTTGAATTAATAATTGACAAAGCGTGAATAATAGTTGTTGATTACCTTGAATCTCTTTTAATTTACTTACTCGCATTACAATAACAGATTCTTGAAATACATTTTTAAGAATTATAACGGGAACGCAAACCAGCCTTCTTATTACTATAAACTATAGTAAAACTATATTCTCACACACACACACAACACACACAAAGCTACTTTAGAGATCTCATTTTTAAATATTTTATGCTTTCTTCAAAATTTATTTCCCCATTTTATTTAATTTTTTAAAAAAGAAAAAAAAAAACAGCATTTTTAATTATTATTTTGAATGTCTACTTTCCTGTTCACGAGTAGAAGTTCGACTCCTGGAGTGTCTCCTCATGGCGTGCACTGTTTTACTGTTTTATAGTTCGCACTATCACATTTTACTGCCGAACTGTTAATTTTAGATGAATATTGGCCGGAAAACTGTTTGTATTTTAGATGTACATATAAAGATTCACATTTTTTATTGTATGCGGGCCCGCACTTACGTTTCGAAACTTTGTATCGGTGTTGCTCGCGCGAGCATTGAATTTAGACTGGGCTGAGAAATAGGCGCTATTTTGTGAAGCAACTGTTGTTCGTTCAATTCTGATTGGCTTACATTTTGTATCACTCCGCCAGCTGCATGTCACCGTTATGTAACGGAATTACTCATCAAGGATAGGCTCTGACGTAACGCTCGCCTGATGTTTCATTGCATAATTTGTTTACCGTTACATAATGTGTTTACTGGTTTTGTGTTCGTCATTGTCTGACCTTGACACAGCTTGTCGGCTATCAAATACGTTCATACTGGTTTTACAAAACATTGTTAAACAATTCTGCACAATCAATGTTGCCACGGTTGTTTTCATTTCAAACAAATTTACCTCTCGGTTACAAAATTTATAATTTCTGTCCTTATCACTCAACAAGGGATAAAGTTATTATTATTTATTTATAAAAAAAATACAAAATATGTTATTTATTATCAATAAAATATAAACTTCTTTACATTGTCTCAGGTAGGCCCCAAAAATGCCCCGCTACAATATATTGGCAATACATTGCTAATTTTTGCATTTATACTCATGTATAAATCAGGTTGCAAGCCAACTTTGGCCTGCTCAACTCTTATCATCATCACTCAAGTTTATCTCTAAACAGTTAATGTCATAACTGTTATCTAACATTTCAATCTCAAGGTTCAATACAATTTATTGAGGTTGACCTCTATTATTAAGAACGCTGTGTTTTCGTACAATAAGTTATTAAAATGTATTAAAAAATCTTTTGATTTTTTGCGGGCAGTTATGGGCAGTAATGTGGTAATTTTCGCATTCAAAGGTTGGCTAATCTGTACTTTCTAAAATTGCGCTTATCAGGTTTATACATCGACACAGTTCACCGAGCGTTGGCGGGCGGCAGACGTCAGAACGTTTGCTGGCCTTGTTCTGTCTTTCATTTTTTCTTATTGTCGCGACAATTATCTAGGCCTTAGGCCTTAACATTTTTTATGTAGTTGGAGTGTTGCACATTTGTGCCTCATTTGCCATGTAGCTTTCGTAAATGTCTCGGTTCATTCAAAATTTAAATGTCTTTCAGACATAGCCAACCTTAGCACTCTGATTTAAGTGTACAACAAAACTTAATAAATGTATCAAATACAGTCCACTATCGTCATTATTCTGCATCCTGGCAATAACTTCACAAGCATCATTCTTCCTAACATTTAAGGGTCCTACGGGATGAATCAGAACAGCAATATTAACAAAATGAATCTAACATTTTAGTTTACTAAGCTTCAACTGGATTCTTTATTTAATTAATCTTAGAAAAATTACATTTAGTAATAATGATAGCAATCATGTTCTGAAACAATAGTAAATTATATACATAGTACTTACAAGTATCAGTAGGTTAATCGGATCTTTAACAAAAACTAAGTGAACTTCTTGTAAACAAAGTCCATCCTTCGGTCTTTCTTTGAAACAAATCTATCAATCACTATTTCATTAAACTTCGGGATGGTCTTCACCAGTTCTTTCTCTATTGATAACATGGCTAAGGCATTAAGTCTTTCTTGAGACATCATACTTCTCAAAAAGGTTTTTATCCTCTTCAGAGTTGAGAAGCATCGTTCGGCTTCAGCTGAAGTCATTGGGATTGTCGATATCATCCTTAAAAGTGTATATGACTCTGAAAACGAATCTTTCAGATCATTTTGTATAAGAAATTGCAGTAAGCTCACAGCACCATTCATACATCTTATGTCTTCACGTCGGTAAAACACTCCAAGTTCGGTTTTTAGCTTTGCTTTGTCCAAAAAGGGGTATTTTTCTATTGTTTCATCTAATGCAGATTGAGGAAATGATTTACTGTACTCACTAAATTTTTGAGGAACAATAAGGGATATGGCTGAATGGTGCGATGTAAATGAAAACCGGTCTTTTATTTGCGTCGAAATTACATCACATACTTCTTTAGCTGCGATCATCCTATTAGCATGACCGCCTTCTTCGTGTCTTGCTCTTTTGCGTTGTAGAGGCATCTGGTCTACAGCACTTTTCACGGAGTTCATTTTTTCTCTTTCTTTACTTATTTCCCTCAGAAAGTTTCCATGTCCTTTTTTGTTCGCACAGGATCTCTGTATAGGTAAGCTGAATTTGTCTGTATAAAATGTCGACGTGTGGCATTATATTATGGAAAACTGTAAGCCAAAACACAAAAGTTGGGTCTTCCAGCATTCGCCGGATTGCTCCAGCTTTGGTAATAGAAGATTCTTGTTTAGAGGTTGATTCTGTCTCCTCCATACAGGTAATAAGGTCTTCCCGATGTTCGAATACTGTATTTACAGTTCTGCTTTTAAAATTCCATCTAGTGCTTGAAGCTCGAGGGATTCTTTTCCCGACAATATTATCCAAAATTTCTGCTCTTTGAGGTGAATTGCTGAAAAAGTTTGTTACATCACTCAAATTCGTGAAAAATATCCGCACTTGGTGATTTAGGCTAGCAGCTCGAGCAATCACTAGATTTAATTGATGAGCATAGCAATGGATATAAAAAGCATACTCGTAATGTCATTGAATAATTGTTTGTACACCGGTTAGGTGTCCGCTCATCACATTTGCTCCATCATAACTCTGAGAGATTAACTTTTCCGGCTTATCAACAACATTTTTTAGGGCACCAAGAATGCATCCATCGATCGAGTCTGAGTCGTGTCCGGGGGGATGTATAAACCCCCAAAATCTTTCTACTGGTTCTCCATTAGGTAATACGTAGCAAAAAACAATAAATAAATACCTTTTTCTTTATCCGTGCTGCGACTACGTCTTTGATGTCTTACGACATGTTTCGGGAACACGTTCCCATCATCAGGTAAAATTGTTTTTTCTTCTAGTTCATAACGAACGTGTCAAGAATATAATAATTAAAACACATCAACACATAAACACATAACACAATGAGTATGATAGAACTCAGTCCACGCAACAGTGCGCACTGTTGCGTGGACTGAGTTCTATCATACTCATTGTGTTATGTGTTTATGTGTTGATGTGTTTTAATTATTATATTCTTGACACGTTCGTTATGAACTAAAAGAAAAAACAATTTTACCTGATGATGGGAACGTGTTCCCGAAACATGTCGTAAGACATCAAAGACGTAGTCGCAGCACGGATAAAGAAAAAGGTATTTATTTATTTCAATTTCACTGCGACTGGAGACCAAATATAATGAAAAAACAATAGCTAATTGAAATGTCAGACTAACATCTGTGGTCTCGTCAGCGATTACAGAGAAGAAATCTGCAAATTTTATTTCCTCCTTAATCTTTTCCTGGCAAACAAGAAGCATACAATCGAGCAGGTTGTTTTGAATTTCTTTTGATGTTCCTTTAAAAACGGTTGCATCACGTAAGTGTTCTCTTAGTGAGGCATCAATCTGAGCAGCAAAATCCACTAAGCCTCGAAAAATCCCAGGATTTGAAGAATCATCTCCTTCCCTGTGTCCCCAAAGTGCCAGTTCAAAAGCGCCGCAAAATTTAATGCAGTCAATTATTTTTGACAATGCATAACGATTTTTCTCTACTTTTTCATTATGTTCTTTTACATTCCTCCGATAAGCGCTGTTCAACTGCTGACGTATGCCGACTTTACCAAGCAAGTTAAACTCTAGCAAAGAGTTCAAATGAGTTTGAGAACATTCATGTTTTTTAATTTTTGAGAGTAAATGACCTAAATCATTCACACTATACGTAATCCAGTTTAAGTTTTCAGAGCTTTGTTTTGCAAATAACAGACAAGGGAAACAATATAGTTTATTTGTAGCTTCACAACCGCAGAGCCAAGAAGTCTTTTCATATAAAGTTTCTTTAAATTCCCTTTTGAAATCTCTATCTTTACCTTTGGTCACTTGTACGATATTAAGCTTTGGGGTTGGACGACCACGTTGTTTTATTTCGAGTTTCTTTTCTAATGAAGTACTTGAAAAAATTGTTTTTTTTTAATACAGACACAGGGGTAGCAGCCATTGCTAATCGATCACCAACATTAACACAACATAAACACAACTGCACTGGGCGCGAGCGACACTGGGGAGTGAGTAACGTGACACCTAAAACGGCTAGAACAGCACTGGTTCACAAACCGAATGTGCGCACTATCTTTACATGGGAGAGGTTTGCCCCCACCACCGCGCCAATGCCGCATCACGTCACCGCTCTCATTTGATCCAGCAGCGCACGTACAGAGCTGTGCACACACCTTACTCCGCATCGACTGCACGACTGTTTTACCAGAACGGGCATTTTGTTATTGCATCATAAAACTAAACCAAATTATTTCCCGTTTATTTAGTGTTTGTTAAAATTAATTAATTTATATTTATTTATGTAGTGGGTTCAAGTGCTCATGTGCACCAATTAAGAAACCGCCACTGCTTATAATTACAAATTTACATTTACAGTTAACACTCTGAGATTTGTATGATGATTCTGTGGTGTGTTGTGAATGACACATGATTCTCTCTAAAATAAACAGAGTGTCATATTTGCTTAACTTAACACACTCATTAAGTGAGATAAATGACCATGGATAAACAATACACACTATAATTACTGGGTCCAGAAGTACTAGAAAAGCATTTTTGGGGTATAACACAATAAATAAACTTTGGGACTGAGTGTATGTCCGGGTCAGTCAGTATTGTGTTGTTAAAGAATTAAAAGCTTCCTTGTAATTAAAACAATGCTTCGTTTTGAGCACTGTATTTACAGACTCAAAATACATATACGAGTCTCGTATTCTGTATGCAGAACTGTTAATAGCTGAATCTTTTTACAAGTGGCTCTGAAAGTTTCCACAGTTGTTAAAAAAAGTTTATATATTCCTACTTCAGATATTGTCAAAGTCACCTTCAATGTATTTTAAGGAACTCACCTGTGATGATGGCCATAAATGATAGTATTTACCCTATTCAGTTTGAAAAAAACTGTCTCTGGCTGTCTACTAGTGATTATTTTTTTGCAACCTTTGAAGTATTATCAAGACATTTTATTTTATTTCATACTTTATCCATTTAAACAGAGCAATTTTGTCACACAATTAAGTGATCCAGTTTATATTTAACCAACATTGGTGGAGTTCAAGACTGAATTGGAAGGAGCATTGTTATGAACTTTATAGCAGCCCATTCATAATCGAGTCCTTAATTAAAATACGTTTTCATGTATTTATTTGTCTGTTACCTAACTGGTATTCTCAAAAGTAGTTGGGCCAACTGATAGCTTTCAAAAGTACTTGATGGAACTTAGCCTGTGTTTAAAAAGACAATTTTTAATGAGTACACGCTTCCTTCATAGATTATGACGTGGATGATTCGATTTCTAAATATGTAATATGACATGATGTTACAGGACAGATAGGACAATGTTAATATGATTAATTCTTTTCTTTAAGAATTAATTTCTTCTTTATTAATGCTAATGCCAACTGTTCCACTAAACATAGGTTTTTGTATCAGTTTGCTGAAAAACTTTACACACCACTTTGAAGTTTACTTCTAAAGACAAGTTGAGGTACTAATATAATATGATTTGCAAACACTAGTTTGACATGAAATAATTGTATTTCAGATAAACGTTTAAAGTATTTGGCCGTGCCATGGACAACAAAACCCAAGAACTGTTATATACTTTACAAAACGATGCACTTGCAACTAACAATTTGAGATATCCTCTAGTCATATACATTTTATCAAAATTTTTAATTTTGTTTAATAGGAAAAATGTACTTGTTCCAATTAAAACATATTTTGGAATTATTCAATTTTGTGTTTATTATGAAAGGGTTTTAAAACTATTGAAATTGTTTAACTATTGAAATATATAGTACAGATGTAAATATAGTGTATGTATGTATTCTTTTCCTGTTGTGTAGTTTTACATTGTGTGTAACACACACACATAAAATGTGTGTAATACAAATACATTATCCAGTGACAATTAAATACCAGTACTTAAATTCCCATTCTCTATATTATTAACAATATTCTTTATTTTTCCTTATTCAGCCATTGTCCACCTGACTACACTTGCCTTCAGGGATTTGGAGATAATCCAAATTATGGATATACGAGCTTTGATACTTTTGGTTGGGCATTGTTATCTACCTTTCGACTTATGACTCAGGACTACTGGGAAAATCTTTATCAGTTGGTAAGTACCAAAAGTGCATAAATTCAATAAATGTGTTGTTAATCAAACAAGAGGAACCATATTCATTTTTAAAATACTAATATTGCTAATGGTATTTACCAATACTACATTAAATTATATATTACAAAATCTATAGAGTTATAATAAATAATGATACTTTATATTAGAATTATATAGAAATATAATTTATAATATGATTCTTGGATTTCGTTGTACATGACGTGCCCGTTAATTAACTAAATATAATTATTTCACTACGACTCGGAACACAAAACTTTTTATGGGTAAAAACGTAAAAGTTTTAAATTACATCCTGAACCGGTTTTCACTTTTAAAAGCTTCTTCAGAGGTTGCCGCTGGTAGCACTGTCGTCTTGTTGTTGGTGACAAAATCAATTTTCGAAAGATCGATGTTGTGTGTGTTGAGTGTGATATGTTTGAATAATTCATGTGATTTGAATTGCGTCTGTTCATTTAGGATGTTGTTTTTTTTTTTTTGTGTGTGTTTGTATATTTCCAATTGTTCTAGAGTGTCTAGTTTTCGTCCTTTTGTGTGTACGTTGTAACGTCACGAGACATCCCATAAATAATAACAACATGAGAATTAACAAAACCAATAAAGAATATAAAATAGTAGAGGACCAACACATATAAATCACATAATTAGTGTATTTAAAAGCCAAACAGGTTTAATACAGCCGCCTAACAACTTGTATTAAAGTATGGATTATTGATAAAACGAATAAACAGGACTTTATCTTTGACCATAACGACACCCCATAGATTGTAGAAGTGAAGAGTAAAAATGAAACCAATAGTAATAACTGGTAATAAGAAATAACCTTTGTAAATGACAAAATGTATGTCACAATGTTTCAAGAATTAGCTCAGATAAGGGCATAAAAACAGAATTGTTACAGAGAATTTTATCAAAATACAATATGTATATAAATTTAGAATGCTTGGAAACAGCCTGTATAATTTCATAAAAGTACAATTTATAAATTTAAAATAATCTGGCTTGGCCATACTAACAAGAAAATATAAATTACAACATTAAAAATTGTTTAGAATTAATATTAGGCAATTACCTGTATTAACTTCCGTCTTGTGACTTCTTTAGTTTTTTCCTTAAAACAACGCGTTTCGAGAATAAATTCTCATCATCAGGTTTAAAAAACTATAAAAACATCAAATTCACCCAAAAGGGGTCATCAACTATTTAAAATACACAAACACAAAAACACCACACATAATTAAACACCGACACAGTCACGGCACAGTCTGATGCGCATCGTCTCGCCGCCAACGACCAACTGTTGCACTTTGTCTTATACGACCGTTATCATTGCCCGCTGACCCATCGATATCGATGGCCGTGTTGTACAGCAGATTCGATCGGAACGAAACTTTGTCATTAAGTAGCTGGTCCGTTTGTAACTTAGAAGCCCTATATATCTCATATTCCTCCACAGCGTTCATGTATGCACCCTTTTTACAATTATGAAGCAGTTTAAAGTTTGTGTGGAAGTCTGAGTACTTATGATTATACAGCATTAAATGCTGAGCGTAACTGGATCTAGTTTTCGAGATATCACTTTTGGGCAGGTGTTCTTTAAAACGTTCGGCTGACGGCCTGCCCGTTTGTCCTATATAGAATTTGTCACAGTCGTCACATTCAAGCTTGTACACTCCAGTTTTCTCTTCAGCCGGGATATGAGTTCTTTGTGCCAAACGTTTTTTGATGTTATTTGTGGTTTTAAAGGCCACTGCTATTTTACGTTTTTTCAGCTCATTCTTTACAATGACTGGTAGTACATTTGTGTACTCAGTTACTATAAATTTAGTATCTTCTTTAGATGGGCCGGTTAATCTGCTTTTACTATTGATTTTTACCGAGTGTTTTCTTATAAGCTTGTCTATGATTCCACTGTATTAGCGATAGCTATACTTTTGATTATATCAGTCTCTTCCACTCTGTCTTTTTGCTCATGGGGAATAGCAAGCATTCTATGAACGAACGCGTTGAAGGCTGCCATTTTTTGGGAATATGGATGGTACGAATCAGCATGAATAGTAATATTCGTGGTGGTGGGCTTTCTATAAATTTTGAATCTAAAACGGTCTGTATAGGATTAAAAATTGCCTGTAAACGGCCTGTATAGTTTTATGAAAAGCACACCTTATAAATTTAAAATAATCTGGATTGGCCATAATAACAAGAAAATACAAGTTACAAATTTAGAATGCCAGTTAACAGCCTGTATGGTTTTATGAAAAGTACAATTTATAAAGTTAAAGAAAATAATCTGGATTGGCCATAATAACAAGAAAATACAAGTTACAAATTTAGAATGCCAGTTAACAGCCTGTATAGTTTTATGAAAAGTACAATTTATAAAGTTAAAGAAAATAATCTGGATTGGCCCGGCCGCTGACATGTTCCACACAGCATCCAAAAAAGCAATTAACCATAAAGAAATTTTAGGAAAAACCCCCAAAGCCAGACAGGGTAGTAGAAAGCTGGACAAGAGCCAGACCCGACATAAGGTAACATGTCTGGGAGCTTGCATAGAATTGCACCAACAGGTGACTACCCTTGGTATTAATGTGTAACCTGGCCTAATGCAGATTAAAAAAAAACCCAACCCTACAATGAAATAAGAACATAATAATGTGCAAAAAAAAACCCCGTGATTAAAATAGATACCAGACCAGCCGGTCCAGCTCAGCATGTTACAAACTGCACCCACCTACATAACTAAAATACAGTCCCCCACAAACTTCTACAAACCCCATTCAGTATCAAGGTAAAAAAAAATATAGCATAAAAATTAATGAGCGCTGGACACATGCCAGCGCACAGGCGTACAATTGATCTCGAGCCCAAGTTCATTGTCAAAGCAAGGTTACATGAAAAATTATGTCCAGCAGGGCACGCGCACAATTAAACCAGTTTTATGCTGTAGAAAGTCAATTTAAGTAGGAATTGAGTTTTTTGTGGATGTTAAATGCACGATACATGTTGTTATCTATAGAGGCCAAATTTAGGTAAATATTGGGTTAATATCACCTCATTTTATCCAGAAGCTTCCTAGGTGATCTGTGCCTTGTGGACGGTCAGTCGGTCTTGCTGAGCGGGTGTTTACAGTGGCATGCTTTACGGTTCTTTACCCTCTCCTCCGGCAGACGAGGAACGAGAGTCTGTGAGTGTTCAGGACATGACAGAAGATGGTATTTCCACCATGCTCGAATCAGGTCTCTGACTGTCTCTGGAGCCCTAAGCATTAATAATAATTAATTCGCTGACAAACCACTTATTCCAATAAGCATAACACACATGTACCACTGCCTAAGTTATATAGACAAAACCAAACAGGAATCAAACACCTGCCACCCCTGACCAATTCAACTATGTTCATTATAAATAGGTGCAACATCTTCTCTTTTATTTTTTAAACTAATAACTCACACACAAGACCTTAAATCAATTTATAAATCACGCCTACATGCATATGCAAGTTCAACACACTGCAACATGTTCTAAGTTATATAATGGACACGTGCTCATACTGTGTCAATTCATCAAAGTTCTCCAGAATTACATAATTTTTACACCCCTTTTGACAGGGGCAATAGCTATTTACTAAAAACATATGTATAAGGCTGTTTCAGCTGTTAAATAAATCAAAATACCTGACAATGAACATACATTAGATTCATCCCACGAGACATGCTTCAAACATTATCCGTTTGCATCTAAGCCAATTATTATTTAAATTAGAACCTTTTACAAGCAATGAATAATATATGTATTTAATTTACTTACCGGAGGTCTGTACGCGTCTACCTAGTCATGATAGGATAGAAATTACATAAAATAACCCAAGACTCAATCCACCGGAGGAAGGCTGTTCACAAAGCAGTTGGCGAGACTCGACTGAACGAACTTTGTAGACCGTGTGCCTGATTAGAGAACCCAATTACCCGTTTTCACCAACAGATAGCGCAGGCATGCGGTAATGAGCAACACATTGCGCGCTGTACATCGTGAAATAATAATAATTCGCAAATCATATAAATGAATTAATTTTTTTTTTTTTTATACAGTGGCCTGGTTTCTCACTTTGAGAAACCACAGCACACCCCCACCCCAAAAGGGCAACATGGTTGCCAACCACTTGAAACTTGGGTACCCTGCATAGTACCCCTAATCTTCTAGACCACAAGCTTCTCCGGGGAATCTCAAGAAAACTCGCACTTAGGAGAATAGAGGCTCAGAAGGAAAACGAAAGAGATGGAAAGAAGAAGTGTAGTGGGTATACTTGTGTGCATGTAAGTACTTGTGTAAGTGTGCAGGCACTGCACGCTGACTTGATCAGGGGCAGTATACAGCAAGAAAGGACAGAAGAAGAAAAGAAGAAAGAGAAGTTCGGGAGCTCCCTGAGTTCTGACCTCCTAAGGCCTCCCAACTTACGTTTTGAGACACCGAAACTTACCAACTTTAACAGGGCCTTATGCCCCATAGTAAAGGGGGGGGCTAACCAACAACAGAACAACTCCACACTATCACTCTATCATAAACCCTCAAGACGGGGGAAAAGATGGCCTCCATGAGACTATAATCTAATGGTATGCCAAAACGTACAGGGTCGATGAAGTTCACAACCGAGCTCGTCAACTCTGTAGGTTTCACTCCTCTCTCTAACTCCTTTTTTTAAATTTTTTTATTCCTTTTTCTAATTTGTTTTTGAATTTTTTTTTGATATTTTATGTTTTTCTAAGGGGAGGGTTAGGAAAATCGGGAAGATGAAAAGGGCAAGGATCATTGAAAGGTCAAGAGCTAGGACTAAACATAAGGACATGGCTCCCTCCGGAAATAGGGATGAATGGAGAAAACCAAGGCTCGCGCAGGCAGGGGCGCGTCCCTGAAGTAGATGAACACCACTGGGACTGTGGGAGACATCTACCCGCTACCCGTCTCCTCTCTCTTCAAGGCTCCCTAGTCACGCACTCTACTCTCTAGATGATAACCACCTCTACACACACGGAGACCATCTAAATTCCCCCCCTTACCAGCCTGTCTATCCCCTGCGACAGAGCTTCAGTTTAGAAATGTGCATCGTTATCTTTTCCGAATCGCTCCCCGGTTCTCCCAGCCTAGCCGTTACTGGCGATGCGAAACCCAGGATGCGATATGGCCCTGACCAGCGATAACACAATTTGGCGGCTCTCTTGTTCACAGCTGAGCTGATTGGATGGCTTTGGCAGTAGACCAAATCTCCTACCTTAAAGGGATTTGGAATTCGCCCCTGATTGTATCAACTACGGACGCGCTCGTGCGCATGGAGCAAATTCTTCTGGGCCTCTTTCCTCCTATCTGCCGTCCTAATGTCCGGATTACTTGGCAGAAGATCGTCTATGTTCCAGACGTTGGCCAAGGGAAGCGTAGGCGAGAAACCAAACATAACCTCAAAGGGAACGGCCTTATGACTTTCGTGTAAGACCGTATTAAACGCTAATTGCAACCACTTCAGATTCTGGTCCCAACAATTCTGCTGTTCAGCATGATAGGCAATCAGAGCTGATTGGAGATTCCTGTTAAATCTCTCCGCGTGGGATGGCTGGGGGTATTACGGGGAAGAGGTCACATGTTTGATACCATTGGCGAAGCACATTCGCCGAAAATCGCCTGAAATAAATTGTAGTCTATTGTCCGAGACAATGATGGCCGGAAAACCAAAGTGCTGAAAGACATGGGTCTGTAGCGCAAGGATGGTCAATCGAGCATTTGCCTGCCATAAGGGCAGTAGCCAGACAGACAAAACTTAGAAAAAGCATCCACACAAACAAGCAGGTAAGAATTACCTGACTTGCTACGCAGGAAGGGTCCCACGTAGTCGATGAATAACTTCTCCATCGGTCTGCTCGCCACATCAGATGACAACAACCCCTACTTGGTGTTTTGGGCAGGCTTACTCAAGCCACAGAGATGACATGCTTTCACTCGAGTTGCTATGTCCCTATCCATGCCCTTCCAGATGAAATGTCTCCTAATACTGGAAATGGTCTTCGAAATCCCCTTATGTCCACCTACTGGGGAATTGTGATAGTAACTGAAGACCATGGGCAAGAGCTTGCTAGGCAGCACTATCTTAGGGGCTCGTCCTTTTCTCTCTTTGCAGCACAGGACACCCTTGGACAAGAAGTAAGGGGCCTGTACGTTACCCTCTTTTAGATTTTGGATGATCGGACCCAACTCTTCATCATCTTACTGATGGGGTAACACATCAGTGAAGGCCAAAGTAAAGTCTAATAATACAGAACAGGGTTGCTCAGATTGGGCTTCACTGGGCTGGTAAAACATGCGTGACAGAGCATCTGCAACCACATTTTGATTTCCCCGGATGTGTTGCACCTTGAATTTGAAGGATGAGATCTTTATCACCCATCTACCAATTTTACCCAGTTGCCGGGGATGAGCAAGAAGCCAAGAGAGAGCCTGATTGTCGGTCTCGAGCAGGAACTCAGCATGTTCCAGAAAACGCCTGAACTTATCTAGAGCGTACACCACAGCTAAACACTCTAGTTCATACACTGATGACTTCCATTCTGGTTGGGTCAATGTCCTAGATATAAACGCCACAGGCTGCCTAGTAGCATCAACAACTTGGGAGAGAACCGCCCCGAGCGCAACCGAACTCGCGTCCGTCTGTAAAATAAATGGCTTAGATAAGTCGGGCATTCTCAGTACTGGAGGGGAAATGATGGCTTCCTTCAGGGTTTCGAAAGCCTTCTGGTGTTTTCCCCCCATACAATTTTGGTGCCCTTTTTCCGGAGTTCATTCAGGGGTGCCGCAATCTCCGCAGCATTCGGAATAAAGCGGTGGTAAAAGTTGACCATCCCCACAAATCTCGCGATGCCTTTGGCATCCTTTGGTGGGGGAAAGTCCCTGATTCCCTGTGTTCACTCAGCATCCACAGTGACACCTCTATGGGAAATCAGGTGGCCCAGAAAAGAAATTTGGGTCTGGGCGAACTTCAACTTTTCAGGGTTGACAGTGAGGCCAGCACTCCTCAACCTGCACATCACCTAGTTCAGATGACCCAAATGCTCCTCATAACCCCTGCTGTACAGCAGCAAGTCATCAAGATAATTAAAGATGTATTTAAACTTGACATCGTGAAAGACGGTGTCAGGTAAACGGGTGAGAGTTTGGGCCCCTACCGCTAGACCCATGGGAGCCCTCGTGTATTGATAGAGGTTCCACGGCACACAGAATGCCGTGTAGGGCCTATTTTCTTTTGTCAGCGGGATCTGTTGATATGCAGAGTTGAGGTCAATAATGGTAAAATACCTCACCTCACTGAACCAATCGAACGCGGAATGAAGGTCAGGAAGTGGGACCGAATCTACCTGAATGTTGGTGTTGAGTTTGCGGTAGTCGATCACGATCCGATGTTTACCTCCAGGCTTGGGCACTAGGAACGCTGGACTTTCATAGCTGGAACTGGAAGGTTCAATCACCCCCTGGTCTAATAGTTCTTGAACCTTCTCCCTCAAGATGTTCATCTTTGGAGAAGCAAATTTATAAGGGTGGGAGCGCACCACCTTGGAGTCTGTTAGGCGGATCTTATACTCCAAGAGATGTGTGAGCCCAAGGGCCGGAGTTAACACAGTGGGCAACTGCTCACACAACTGACCTAATGCGGACCACTGGGACTGGGAGAGGTGGTCTCTAGATGTGTCGGGGTACTCAACCTCTTGGATATCTTCCCTAGTCCCCTGATATCCAAGGAAAGGGATTACAACTCCCCGATTAAATTTAAAATAACTTTGGTGCTCTTTGATGTCAATGACGAGACCACTTTTACAGATGAAATCGGCACCAATAATGCACTTAACTCCCAGAGCCGGAGAAACCAGAAAGCTCCACACCCAAGAAAATCCCTCAATCTTAAATTTAAAGGCAACCACCCGGGAAATGGGCAGAATTTCCTGGGATGCCGTCCAGCACACCACGGAAGACTGTTCCGATCTTTTAATTAAAACCTGTCTTTTAAGGTCCTCGCACACTCTGGATGATATGATTGATCTTGCTGATCCGGAGTCAACTAATGCTCTGAGTTGACTTCTTTTCAACTCCAACATCAAGAAGGGGCATACAGAAGTGGGCTTAGAGAGGGTTTGGAGGATCTTGATGCACGAAGAACTGGGACCTACAAATGGCCTGGAGGCGCGTACTTTAGAAGACCCGCGACAGGTAGGAGAAGACCTCCGACATATCTTCTCCTTGTTGACCAGTTTCTGAATGACCTTGGGCGCTATGGGGAGGGGCGTTGGACTCGACCCGACCCCGGTTCAAAATTGTCTTATGTGGCCCAATCCATCAAACCTAAAGCAAGTCACTTTCGGTGAGTGACGACGCCTCTTGTTACAGGAGTTACTAATTTTAAAAACTTCAGCACTGTGTGGTGACGGAACAATTCGCCGCCCATGCGTCTCGTACCTTAATTCATCATTTACAGCTCGATCCCGGGACTCGTCAATTGCCTGGACCGTTCTGGAAACCACACACAACCGGTCCAGATCCGCAAAACAACGTGGACGGTCCACAAACACCAAACGGGATCTCTCTTGGGGATTCACCCCTTCCAGAATTGCTTGTATAATGTCCCTCTCGGGCAACCCCAACCTTAAAATCCGGGCAGCTTTGCATATACTGTACACAAAGTCCGCCAACGCCTCTTCATTGGCCTGTACGCGATAGAACAACTTAAGGCGCAACTGGTCAAGTCGTCGACCGGGTATGAATGAGTCCAACACCTCCCCATGGAGAGAGTCGATACTGCCGCAACGCAGAGTGTTGGTGACCAGCTCAGCCAGTGAACCCCGGCAATACGGATATATAAGGGACAAGAGGACATCATCGGACAACCCCGGGAAATCCGCCAACTGCAGGACAATGTCCAAGAAAAGCAACAACTTGCCCTCATCTTCTCCATCCACCACCGGACGTTTCTGGAGAACACCGGAAATAGGGTTGGGCAGTTTCTGGTAACATGCCCCCGCCAGAATTACACAATTCACACCGCAACACCTAACACAATCATAGTTTACAGGAACAGAAAAACTTGAGTACTGTCCTTCCTTCAAGTAGACCCCTGGCTCCCTAACGTTGCGAAGACCTGACCAACTATCCTGAACTAGCTCTCGTCAACACCACACAAGAGGACAAGGAATATCTGACACTAACACAATACATAAAATCAACAACACCTAACACCTATCACCACATATCAAATTTCGCAAACCTAGACGCAACAACCCCCAAAGACCAACATTGAATTTCCCAAAAAATCTCCAAACAATTAACTATGCGTCAGTATGCCCGACGATACCGACTTCGGATCTGGCCATACCGCATCCCGCCAAACCAACACGCTATTATTTTAATATCAATCAATAATAAAGTCCATTCCCATCACAACACCCCAGATCTCCGGTAATTCAAAAGTCTCAAACGACCCCAAAATATTCCAACTAATATGCATGCATGCCTCGTGGCGGCACACAGTTTACAAATTCAAAACAGGCTGACAAATCACACATCCACAATAATAATCATTATTCATAATAACATTATTCTCTAACCTAATAACATAACACAAAACACAGACATCTATCAATTTCTCTTAATTTCTCTAAGTTATTTTTTTTTTAGACTGTTTCCCAGTTTGGAAGTCCCGTCACCCCCAAGGACTCAAGGGTTCAACCCTAGATTTTAACCATGCTCTGCTACCATTTGTAACTCCTCTTTTTTTGTTCGTGTTTTTTTTTTTTTTTTTTTTTTTAAAGGTTACTTGATATTTATGACTAGGCTGAATGCCTAGAAGGAAGCATAAAGTGCGCTGGGTCCAGTGTGGCGGGACTTGCAATAAATACTCTCTGGTAACAAGTAAGATAACAATCTTTATTATTTCATATATCATAAATTCATAAATATTTCAATATCACAAATCCCCAAATATTTCAAATATCATTTCAGAGGTCAGAAAGATTTCACTATTATAAACATATAAATATCATTCCTTATTTCAAAATAACAACCTTGGGGGACAATAACACATAATTCACAAAGACTAACCAAATACACTGTTACTCACCGTCTATGGCCAATCTTATAGGAAACGACTATGTTGTTGACTTTATTAAGACTAGTAATTTTCCTATAAGACTAGTAATAACATCTTAAATAATCTCCGCACCCGTGAACATACCAGTCTTGAAAATAAAACAGGAGTTTATAAGCTAGTCTGCAACGACTGTGAGGCTTTTTATGTGGGCCAGACGGGTCGAGGTTTTTTGAAAAGATTTTCTGAACATAGACCCCCTACACGATTTTACAACTTTGACAATATCAAGTCAAATTTCGCCAGGCACCTTATAGACAACAATCACAGTTGCACGGATTTTAGCTCGAATTTAATACCCCTTCATTTCTGCAGTAAAGGGGGTTATTTGAACACCCTTGAAGAATATGAGATTTACAAAGCATACAATGACGCCAGTACCAAGCCACACGTGTTGAACGACCAATTACAATATAAATCAAATATACTGTACGATACCGCTATGCGATATGGTCGAGATAAGGCTTAGATTTCGTCAGTACGGCGCGTGTTGTCTTGCAAGGCACACCTTGTAACTAGCTTTTCGCCGCGTTACAAATCCAGGGAACCCTTCGTAATTAAACTCCGTTAATTAGAAGGGCTGCCTACGTTGTAACAGAATTGATCACAAATAATTAAAATAACATATTACTTACTAGCTGTGTAATTGTTTACTTTGTGTAAGGAAACAATGGCAAGGTATACAATTGATTTAAGCACTCCTCATATGTGTGTAACAAGAAGACTTCTCTTTATTCAACATTTAAGAAAAACATATACTGACTGATGCCATGACATTACTAATTCAATTATTAAATTATCGAAAGGTTTCTTTAAACTTTTGGCATCAAACTAGATTCTATATAGTTATACCTCGGATCCGGGTGAACTTTCTGTATTAAAACTTTTAATTATACTCTTTTCATGATATTAGCTTGCAAGACTTTCTTTTAATTCAACATTTAAGAATGGTATTATTGCTTGAGTTATATTACTCTACATTAACATATAAACTGTTACAACGTATGAAGTTAGAATAGTTACATGAAATATTAATTAATAAGATATAATCTTATAAACATTAGATTTAATTTATAAGTCTTTACAAAGTTAATCATTTCTGAAAAGTCTCTTTCAAGATGTGTTGTGTAACAAATATTCGTAACCCTCGATAGACAGGCTATCGAGTCACCTTTTAATTGGTATGCAGAAGACTCCTCCTGGGGTATCAGTCTTGGGAAACAGGAACAGCTACGTCGTCATCTCGGTCTGGCTTTCCTCTGTAAAGGGCTCCAAAAGTTAGCAGGTAGAACAATATGTCATGTAGTTATCTACGATGATCGTGTAGATTCTCGGATGTCCTGATCTGCATATTCTGTCACGTGCAGTAGAGTTTGTGGCTTCTGCTAGTTCACATCTCCGGGTATTACTTTGGAATAGTTTTTACACGTTGAAGTACGTAGTCATCTTGTGTTACACTTTTTGTTACGTTTCAATACTTTTTTTTTACATAACTTTAAACTTATCGTCTATTCACATGACTACATTAATTAATACATCCAGATGCTTTAACAAACTACATCTGGTACACTTTCTGAAGATGAAACCAAATATGATACACATATTTGAAGAGCATAGCTCTTACGTCTACACTGTACGGAGTCGCCCTTGCAAGAGAGAGAATTTACGCTCCCTTCGCCAGGTACTGGACAAAAGTTAGTGGGACAACTTCTGCGCGAGAATATAGTTCCTAACTATATTAAAGTTAACTTTTTTATTTATTTAAACTATCCCTAAACAAATATATATAATTTAAATCAGTTGTTTTAGCGACTATTTATGTCTTCAGATTTTATTATTATTAACATTAGTTTTTTTTTCTTATTCTTACTCACACAAGACTCTGAAAGCATGTCGAGTCTGTAATCAACAGGAAAGCGCCTGCTTACAAGCAAAGGGTTAAATACGATATTAATAACGCTTTACAATTTATCTTTTTATTTAAGTATCTTATAACTAATTAATTATAACTGATTATGTTATAACTTATAACTGAGTACATACAGGTATCTTATATTAAAACAGTGAGATTTAAATAGCTTAAGAGCTCGCAACCTTAAATTTTTAAAATTTTTGTATTTTCTAGATTATTTCTTTTATTTAAATCGTCACATACTCCACCGCTTGAATTGCACGCTACGGTTAAGCCTTTTTTTTTTTTTTTTTAACTCACTATTGGGCACTGGGATATTGAATGGGGTTAGTGTGTGTAATTTCTTTCACATACTTTCTTGTACACTTTACAACGTTCTCCACATAGTTATTACTTATAGTTACAACACAGTACACTTTATTCTTATGAACTACCTTTCTCGTGGTATCTTCTGGATTTTTCCAAGCTTGTTCTCAAGTTAGAGCGGGCTTTGTTCCATATTCGCTTTATCTGCTTATCAGTTATTTGCGGAGGCAGCAGATCGTGTATATTCCATCTTGTGGGCAAAGGGTGGTTTGGTCGATACTTGTATAGTAACTTGAACGGGGTCGACTTGTGACCTTCGTGGTAATTGGGGACTGGGAGTACGATTAGTGTCAGTGTATGAAGTTATTTATTATTAGTGCACAGTTTGTTTTTTTCTAATTACCTTTAAATGACCTTATTCATTTAAATGATCGCCTTCGTGAAATTCCCTTTTTCTTACTTCTTAAGTACTAACTTACATTTTACTCTTAATACTAATTTCCAAACCTTAGATTGGAATGATCCCTACTTATCCGTAACTCACAACATCCCGGCCCGACTGACACCAGCTTACTCTAACTACGGAAGTTAGCTTTCAGCAATTATTAATGATCTTTGGCACATTTCAGCCCTATCATTACCATTTCAGTCGGCGCCGTTGTGACCTGTTACGTTACATATATAATCAATACTTGATTATATCTCATAAACTTATTTCTAATGTAATCTAAAGAGGATCCCATACTCCACTTTAGATCACTGGTTTGAGAGAAGCGGAATCTCACGAATATGATTCTCTTTTTTCTCTTTTAACAATACTTAAACAAACTATGCGGGAGAGGAGTGCATTATTCACATAATGCATACTAGTCATACTCACTAGGGGTGGTTTTCAATTGTTCAGACTAGCACCGGTTTAACACAATAGGGAGGGTGCGTGGCTGTTTACTACATTTCCTACAATACTGAACACGCTTTTATTTTCTTACTTGCCACCACTGCGGTGTTTACAATACGCAACTTTACTTTTTATTATTATTCTTTTCCCTTAATTACTTCTACACTTCACACAATTTTAGTATAACTTAGGATTTATTTAGCTCTAGTCTTTAAATCAATTATTATTATTCACTTTATTATTTATTAAACTACTTTGGGGATTTAAGAAACGCTCCTAGAACTATCGTCTATTTAATCACCATATTTATTTAGCACACTTTATATTCACAGGTTGGTTCCGTTCCAATGGCTTACTTTTGCACTCTCTACTTATGTGTCCATATTTGCCACAATTATAACAGGTGGGTTTTCTGCGAGGTGGGTACTTGGTTTCCGCTTTATCTGGGTTTACAATTAACTTACCAGCTTTGCGCACATAGTGAGGTCTACTAGAAACTTGACTTTCATACGAGGTTGTTACATCAGGCAGTAGTGCTCGCAATTGATGTCTATTATTTCCAGAGGTTTTCATTGCTTCTCTATTTTGATCTGAGTACCATACATTTGAAGAATGGATACTGCACTGTTCCAGATCAGCAATAGTATTGGGTCTATTCATCAATGATAGTCGAGATCTATCTTCGGGTATTACTTTGAGATTCGGCCAGATCGACAAATTTTTTATTCGCCCGGTTAAATGCTCTATTCTCTGGGTAGTCCGCAAAATTTTTTTGCCGGAGATTTCTCGTCTTGGAGTGTTTGAGACAATAAGTATAGTTCACTATACTTGGCATTACAAATTTCTTTCTCGCTTTCATAATCGAGTTGGCTTAGATTGTTTAATTCCACGGGCGCATCAAATCCACATTCGCGAATTGAACTTCGTAATTCCGCGACTGTTACATCAGCATGGGGTAGTCCACGCAAAAGAGCTTCGTAAGACAGCTCGTCTTTTAATAACAAATCAGGGTTAAATTGGGCCATTTTGTTCTAACACATTAGCACGTACTTAAAATTAATACTATTATATTACACATATATTACATATAACAAATTCATAAGTAATCAATTTACACAAATTAGAAAAGAACAATTTCTCTTCTAAGGGAGAGACAGAAAGTACACACATATCTTTCAATGTTAAATAGCCGATCAGCTGTTTACTGGAATGTAGGTCAGAGGGTGGCCTACATATTTAGTTAACAAAGGAGGGTGAGAGTGTGTGACAATGGGGTGTTTGCTTTTATTGTTTACTACACAAAGCGACTGAATAACACCAACGATTTGAAACAGGTCGTTTTAAACTTGAGAAGGGGAGCACACTTTTGTACAACACATTTATTATTATTCCGCTTAGACAACACTTTGGCTTCGTTCTTTCATAAACTTTTCTCAATTAAATAATTACTTATTTTGTTCACAAGTTTTAAATCACGACTTCTACTTAATTACTTTATTATTATTTACAAAGTTATTTTTAATCAATTTTTTTATAACACATACTAGTGTATGTAAGCTATTTAGTTGGACATACACTGTGCAGAATGATTCAGGAGACAACAGGTCGTAGTTTGTCGTAAACAAACCTGTTACAGATTGTTCGGTTGACCAAAATTGTTATGCTTGGTCACAATTCATGTATGCAAGTACTTACATCGAATTATTCAGGTTGTGCCGGTAGGAACCTGCATATAGCATTTTGCATTGTATGACGCTAATGACATTTTACTTATACATACTACCATCTACGTATTAATAGATATTACGTTATTTAATAGTGTATTAAATATGTTTTGAACATTACATTTATTAAAGTAACTTTCTGAGTGCATATATCAATATTAAACATTTAGTTATTAATTATACTATTTATGTTTATCCACGCATAAATAGTGAATGCAATTTGTTTGTGACACATATATACACAATTAAAACTCTTTCCTTTGTTTCCTTAAATTTTTTTTTTTTTATTTCAAATAATGTAAGCAGAGTAACGCACTTTTGTTTACGTCACGATGCTTAACAACCCTTTACATAAATGAGCAGAGTGAATGCACTTTTATGACACTCTGTAAACAATTACGCTTTTATTTTTGTTTACAATTCAGCAGAGTTGCGCACTTTTGTAACTAGCTTTTCGCCGCGTTACAAATCCAGGGAACCCTTCGTAATTAAACTCCGTTAATTAGAAGGGCTGCCTACGTTGTAACAGAATTGATCACAAATAATTAAAATAACATATTACTTACTAGCTGTGTAATTGTTTACTTTGTGTAAGGAAACAATGGCAAGGTATACAATTGATTTAAGCACTCCTCATATGTGTGTAACAAGAAGACTTCTCTTTATTCAACATTTAAGAAAAACATATACTGACTGATGCCATGACATTACTAATTCAATTATTAAATTATCGAAAGGTTTCTTTAAACTTTTGGCATCAAACTAGATTCTATATAGTTATACCTCGGATCCGGGTGAACTTTCTGTATTAAAACTTTTAATTATACTCTTTTCATGATATTAGCTTGCAAGACTTTCTTTTAATTCAACATTTAAGAATGGTATTATTGCTTGAGTTATATTACTCTACATTAACATATAAACTGTTACAACGTATGAAGTTAGAATAGTTACATGAAATATTAATTAATAAGATATAATCTTATAAACATTAGATTTAATTTATAAGTCTTTACAAAGTTAATCATTTCTGAAAAGTCTCTTTCAAGATGTGTTGTGTAACAAATATTCGTAACCCTCGATAGACAGGCTATCGAGTCACCTTTTAATTGGTATGCAGAAGACTCCTCCTGGGGTATCAGTCTTGGGAAACAGGAACAGCTACGTCGTCATCTCGGTCTGGCTTTCCTCTGTAAAGGGCTCCAAAAGTTAGCAGGTAGAACAATATGTCATGTAGTTATCTACGATGATCGTGTAGATTCTCGGATGTCCTGATCTGCATATTCTGTCACGTGCAGTAGAGTTTGTGGCTTCTGCTAGTTCACATCTCCGGGTATTACTTTGGAATAGTTTTTATACGTTGAAGTACGTAGTCATCTTGTGTTACACTTTTTGTTACGTTTCAATACTTTTTTTTTACATAACTTTAAACTTATCGTCTATTCACATGACTACATTAATTAATACATCCAGATGCTTTAACAAACTACATCTGGTACACTTTCTGAAGATGAAACCAAATATGATACACATATTTGAAGAGCATAGCTCTTACGTCTATACTGTACGGAGTCGCCCTTGCAAGAGAGAGAATTTACGCTCCCTTCGCCAGGTACTGGACAAAAGTTAGTGGGACAACTTCCGCGCGAGAATATAGTTCCTAACTATATTAAAGTTAACTTTTTTATTTATTTAAACTATCCCTAAACAAATATATATAATTTAAATCAGTTGTTTTAGCGACTATTTATGTCTTCAGATTTTATTATTATTAACATTAGTTTTTTTTTCTTATTCTTACTCACACAAGACTCTGAAAGCATGTCGAGTCTGGAATCAACAGGAAAGCGCCTGCTTACAAGCAAAGGGTTAAATACGATATTAATAACGCTTTACAATTTATCTTTTTATTTAAGTATCTTATAACTAATTAATTATAACTGATTATGTTATAACTTATAACTGAGTACATACAGGTATCTTATATTAAAACAGTGAGATTTAAATAGCTTAAGAGCTCGCAACCTTAAATTTTTAAAATTTTTTTATTTTCTAGATTATTTCTTTTATTTAAATCGTCACAACCTAACATTTTAAAGCAAGTTATGTACATAGTTTAATTGCCGTATTGTGTTTTTAATATTTTGACAAATGTCATCATTTATGACATAGATTGGTTTCTATAAGTTCTGATGATGAGGCAAGTGCCTCGAAACATGTAAACACGAAAAAACATTACGGAAAGGCCATAGACGGTGAGTAACAGTGTATTTGGTTAACAAACACGTGGCTTGGGACTACAATAGGATTTATTCCATTTAAATCACAAAGACTGTACATATAAATCACAAATACAATTATAAATTTAAACACCTTGTGGACCACCTGTATATTTTTGTCAAAGCACAATTTATAACTTTCAAATGCCTGCAAACCGCCTAGATACTTTTATCAAAATACAATATGTATATAAATTTAGAATGCTTGGAAACAGCCTGTATAATTTCATAAAAGTACAATTTATAAATTAAAAATAATCTGGCTTGGCCATACTAACAAGAAAATATAAATTACAACATTAAAAATTGCCTGTAAAAGGCCTGTATAGTTTTATGAAAAGCACACCTTATAAATTAAAAATAATGTGGATTGGCCATAATAACAAGAAAATACAAGTTACAAATTTAGAATGCCAGTTAACAGCCTGTATAGTTTTATGAAAGGTACAATTTATAAAGTTAAAGAAAATAATCTGGATTGGCCCGGCCGCTGACATGTTCCACACAGCATCCAAAAAAGCAATTAACCATAAAGAAATTTTAGGAAAACCCCCAAAGCCAGACAGGGTAGTAGAAAGCTGGACAAGAACCAGACCCGACATAAGGTAACATGTCTGGGAGCTTGCATAGAATTGCACCAACAGGTGACTACCCTTGGTATTAATGTGTAACCTGGCCTAATGCAGATTAAAAAAAAACCAACCCTACAATGAAATAAGAACATAATAATGTGCAAAAAAACCCATGATTAAAATAGATACCAGACCAGCCGGTCCAGCTCAGCATGTTACAAACTGCACCCACCTACATAACTAAAATACAGTCTCCCACAAACTTCTACAAACCCCATTCAGTATCAAGGTAAAAAAAATTAGCATACAAATTAATGAGCGCTGGACACATGCCAGCGCACGGGCGTACAATTGATCTCGAGCCTAAGTACATTGTCAAAGCAAGGTTACATGAAAAATTATGTCCAGCAGGGCACGCGCACAATTAAACCAGTTTTATGCTGTAGAAAGTCAATTTAAGTAGGAATTGAGTTTTTTGTGGATGTTAAATGCACGATACATGTTGTTTTCTATAGATTCCAAATTTAGGTAAATATTGGGTTAATATCACCTCGTTTTATCCAGAAGCTCCCTAGGTGATCTGTGCCTTGTGGATGGTCAGTCGGTCTTGCTGAGCGGGTGTTTACAGTGGCATGCTTTACAGTTGGTTCCCCTTTCCTCCGGCAAACGAGGAACGAGAGTCTGTGAGTGTTCAGGACATGACGGAAGATGGTATTTCCACCATGCTCGGATCAGGTCTTCGACTGTCTCGGGAGCCCTAAGCATTAATAATAATTAATTCGCTGACAAACCACTTATTCCCGAACATAACACACATGTACCACTGCCTAAGTTATATAGACAAAACCAAACAGGAATCAAACACCTGCCACCCCTACCAATTCAACTATGTTCATTATAAATAGATGCAACATCTTCTCTTTTATTTTTTAAACTAATAACTCACACACAAGACCTTAAATCAATTTATAAATCACGCCTACATGCATATGCAAGTTCAACACACTGCAACATGTTCTAAGTTATATAATGGACACGTGCTCATACTGTGTCAATTCATCAAAGTTCTCCAGAATTACATAATTTTTACACCCCTTTTGACAGGGGCAATAGCTATTTACTAAAAACATATGTATAAGGCTGTTTCAGCTGTTAAATAAATCAAAATACCTGACAATGAACATACATTAGATTCACGCCACGAGACATGCTTCAAACATTATCTGTTTGCGTCTAAGCCAATTATTATTTAAATTAGAACCTTTTACAAGCAATGAATAATATATATATTTAATTTACTTACCGGAGGTCTGTACTCGTCTATCTAGTCATGATAGGATAGAAATTACACAAAATAGCCCAAGACTCAATCCACCGGAGGAAGGCTATTCACAGAGCAGTGGGCGAGACTCTACTGAACGAACTTTGTAGACCGCGTGCCTGATTAGAGAACCCAATTACCCGTTTTCACCAACAGATAGCACAGGCATGTGGTAACGAGCAACACGTTGCGCGCTGTACATCGTGAAATAATAATAATTCGCAAATCATATTAATGAATTAATTTTTTTTTATACAGTGGCCCAGTTTCTTTGAGAAACCATGGCACACCTCCACCCCAAAAGGCCAACAACTTGAAACTTGGGTACCCTGCATAGTACCCCTAATCTTCTAGACCACAAGCTTTTCCGGGGAATCTCAAGAAAACTCGCACTTAGGAGAACAGAGGCTCAGAAGGAAAACGAAAGAGATGGAAAGAAGAAGTGACCTGGAAGGTTCAATCACCCCCTGGTCTAATAGTTCTTGAACCTTCTCCCTCAAGATGTTCATCTTTGGAGGGGCAAATTTATAAGGGTGGGAGCGCACCACCTTGGAGTCCGTTAGGCGGATCTTATACTCCAAGAGATGTGTGAGCCCAAGGGACGGAGTTAACACAGTGGGGAACTGCTCACACAACTGATCTAATGCGGACCGCTGGGACTGGGAGAGGTGGTCTCTAGATGTGTCGGGGCACTCAACCTCTTGGATATCTTCCCTAGTCCCCTGATATCCAAGGAAAGGGATTACAACTCCCCGATTAAATTTAAAATAACATTGGTGCTCTTTGATGTCAATGACGAGACCACTTTTTAAAACGTTACGAGTTAATTAAGTTATTGAAATATTGAATTTTGTCCCATTTTTAGGGTACCAACTGAGGTTGCACATGTTTATTGCTGTTTAAAATTATGAAATTCCAAATCACTTACCTTTACTAAGTAAATTCGATTTATTTACCAGGGTGTCGTCTGATGTACTTAGGCAGAGAAAAACAACAGGCAATACAATGACAAACACATATTTTGCAAGCACAATAAAAATGGTATTTTATTTGTTTCCTGACATTCTTCTGTTTACTTTCTTTTACTGTACTTAATATTCATTTTCGACTCAAACTACTACTATTATTTTTCTTAAAGAATTATAAGAACTTGGAATTATTTTTACATAACCAATACACTAAAATAACTAGTTGCAACTTAAACAACTGACAAACTACTTAACTAAACTACTAAGACGACCCAGATTGCTCTCTCTCTCCCTCTCATACTGTAAAATTCCCCATAATTTAGTTATAACCCCTTTTTTATAAAGTTGAAAATTAATTGATGAATTTAAATTTGAGTCGACTACTTAACCCGCGTCCTTCTGATGACCACATGCTGCATCTCGTATGTGTATGAATGTTCCGTTTATTTGTCACATTTCTCGCTTTTGCTGTCCACTCCGCTAACTTCGTCTAAACTGTCGGATTTAACTGTTTCTCTTCAAACTTTCTGTTACACTTTGGAATATGTTAAAATACAAAATTTAAAGTTCGCGAACTGCGTAACTTGTCCCGACCGGGAACGGGTGATTTCGTCGACTAGTGACGCTACAGGTGCGTTGGTCAAAAAACATTTCCGTCAGCTCGCGCTGTGATTGGCTGCGGCTCTTATATGGCTGGTTCCGGTGATCGACTTTGGTGTCGAGAGTACAGATAGCGGCACACGAGCACACACTCACCGCCACATTCCATTGTAGTTGGGCGTTATTTACGAAGTTTTTGTTACTTCTCCCCAACATACATGTATACATGCATGTGCGCATAGGCTGACATTCCAACGGTGTTATCGTTGTGCGCTAGGCACAGACTGATACGGAATCGTATACAGGGTGTCCAAATAAGTGTTAGTGGTCTCGGTGGCCGTAAAGGGTGTCCAAACAGATCATTCTCAATATTGTTATTAAATGAAATAAAAACATACATCCCTCAAATTTTTCCCATTACAATACCCCCCCCAATGAGAGATCTTCTGCCGAAACAGAAGAAATCTCATTGCTAGGAAACCCCTAAGAGGATCGGAGAGGATATGGTGCCAACAACCCCCCCATTTGCTCTTATACATCATGGGTAAACTACCCCCCTGGCTCGGCGACCATGGCCGCATCTGAACGAGATCACTGGACTTCTCTATACGAGATCCCAACACCATAAAATCGAACAGACACGCACCACAGCGCACCTCACCTTTTAACATGCCACCCCAAACTCTAAATCCCTGGCCTTACTCCATGCCAGATCCTCAACCGATATGTTCCCCCTTATTATGCACACTGGGTCGCCTTCAGCAATTCTGGGCCCATACACATACTTGTCAATACATTTTTTAAATTCAAAAATATTCATTGTTAAATCAAACTCATTTATCCTAACATTTGATTATACCTACATACTACACAATACAATTCCATAAAAAACACTAGTACTACACCTAAACAATAATATAATCAGAAGTCAAAACATCAATCAGATGGTAGGCACAGAGAATCAAATTTTTTTTTTTTTATTCAAAAAAAATGTTAATTTATCAAAATTTTATTCTTTATTTATTTCGAAAAAATTTTAAATTATTTAAATTCCCTAAGCATCAAAAGTGGCATTACTTCATTGCCAAAACGGGTCTAGTATAGAACATCACCCATCAGCTGATCAAACTGGGTCAAGTCAGAACCTTGACCTACATAAGTTATACATGAGTTACATCAGAAAATACATTGAACCTCTTGAAAATACTATCTTTTAAACACAAAAACATAATAAAATAAGACATCTAAAATTAACAAAGTATTATTATAATTAACAGTAAAATTGATATTTAAATTAATCCAAAATTACACAGTTTACAACTTTACATTTTCAAATTCTATTAAAATTGTCACTTGTTTCAATCAAAATTTTACCTTTTTACTATAACTCTCTTTATTCAATAATCTCATTCTCCATTAATTTGGGTGATTTAGTTATTTATATTAACTTGAAAAAATTGCAAATCATTCATAAGTGATATTCTACAGCTGATCAGCTGATTTTCTCAGCAAGGTGAAGGACCTTATGACAACCACCTTTCAAAAGTATATAAATTACATGAAATACATCTCTTTATCAATCCTTATATCTAACACAACAAAATAATACATTTATAAAACAATAAACACCGTATACTGAACATGTGAACACCTATTTACCAAAGCATAATACAAGCATTTAATTAGTGCAAAACTGATTTATCATCTTTAAGTTATGAAATTTAAATTCGTTGCTGACCTGAGTAACCCCCCATCCACTCACACTATTGTATTGTCCTGTTGGACTGTGGCGCCCATGTGCGTTCACAAGGACTGCATAGTTGGAGGAATTGAACATCTCCGTGTCCTTGCTTCGGCTTTACATTTTAAAGATTTTAGGTATCGACATACCTTCGTTTTATAGTTACAAGCCCTTAAAACGGGTCTACCACCTGGCTATGCTGTTCCTACTCGGACAGAGTGGCAGCCGCTGTTCCGTAGTTCTGGGATTTCCCCTAGTTTCACCCCCTGTTAATTTCTACTATAAACCAATTTCAAGTCAGCTATGGTCAAGGGACTTGATTATGGCCATAGCTGACCGCTAGCCAAAACCACGATTAGTGCTGGTAAGGCAGTAATCGCCCGAAAAGTCGGGGAAATCAAACTCTACTTTAATGCATGTTAAACTCGTCATTAATCTGCACGGCACGAAAGTCTATCATGGTACAATATACAATTGTACGAAAAGGTGTGCCGTGCATTTTCGCCACTTTGGCCTCCGATGGAGGTAACACTCCCTGTTACCCCCAACCCATTCCGCTATCTACTGGGGCACATGCCACCCCAGCAATAGCACACTAATAGCTAGACTAAAACATTCTACATTTGCAGTCTCTACACTCCATTATTATCTCACTTCTATGAGCACCACACTACCCCCCAAAATTACCCACATATCTTGTATGATAACAAGTTTTTATTTTATGTAACACATTTTTTACACAGACACCTTTGCAAGTCCAAACTTTTTCTCTATGACCAAAATAGGAACTACAACAATGGATTATCTTACAAATCTACCTTAAAAGTACAATACATTTTGTTTTCTGAAGGAAAACAACTTCTTGAAAAGTTAAATATTTAAATTACCTAATTTCGGTTGTTTCATTCTGAAATTTTCCAATTTCAATTTCTAGAACAACCTACTGTACTTCGTGGAAAATTTTTTTTTTTTTTTTTTTTAATACTTTACCTTTCCACAAAACTAGGGGTCCCCCTCCCCGTTCAATGACAATGTTAAATTTCTAGCTTACACCAATTTGTGGACTCAGACCATTGTTGATTTCACCCTTTGCGGGGCTACCGTCAACCATGGTCTGCATCCAGAATGCCAAAAACCACGATCAGAGGTGGTGAATCTGTGACCGCCCGAAAATGGGGGAGGATCCCTTCTACTTTTAAAATACCATAATATGTATATAAATAATAATAAAAAAAATTATAATAATAAAATATAAAAGGTCTGTCCATGTATGAAAATTTTAATAATTACAAATACATCTATCATCACTCAGCTAGGTAATACTTTTTACTTCCATATTCCTTAAGGAATGGAAGTATGGTGATGGCAAAAAAAATCGTGTTCGAGATTATTGCAGATTCTGATTCTACTACACTCAAAACATGAAAAAAAGTCGTTTTTCGAAAAGCGTCTGTGTGTGTGTCTGTAGATTTTTTTCTATGGCAAACGATAACTGCCGCAAATTCAAACAGAATCAAATAATTTTTTGCATACAGCCCTGATTTCTAGAGTACTCACGACCTATTGTTTTTGGTGAAGATCGGTTGAGGGAAAGGGGTAGTTTACCTGCAACGGTTTTTTTTATCAAGGGAAATTTTTTTTTTGGCAAACGATAACAGCCGCAAATTCAAACAGAATTAAATAATGTTTCGTATACAGCCCTGAATTGTAGAGTTCTCAAGACCTATTGTTTTTGGTGAAGATCGGTTAAGGGAAAGGGGTAGTTTACCTGTAACGTTTTATGTTTTAACAAGGGTATTTCCTATGGCAAACGATAACAGCCGCAAATTCAAACAGAATCAAAAGATTATTTGCATACAGCCCTAAATTGTGGAGTTCTCAAGACCTATTGTTTTTGGTGAAGATCGGTTAAGGGAAAGGGGTAGTTTACCTGCAACATTTTTTTTACAAGGGTATTTTCTATGGCAAACAATAACAGCCGCAAATTCAAACAGAATCAAATAATGTTTTGCATACAGCCCTGATTTGTAGGGTACTCAAGACCTATTGTTTTTGGTGAAGATCGGTTAAGGGGAAGGGGTAGTTTACCTGCAATGTTTTTTTATCAAGCGTATTTTCTATGGCAAACGATAACAGCCGCAAATTCAAACAGAATCAAATAATTTTTTGCATACGTCCCTGAATTGTAGAGGTTTCAAGGACTTTCTATTTTGGTGAAGATCGGTTAAGGGGAAGGGGTAGTTTACCTGCAACCTTTTACGTTTTAACAAGAGTAAAGTACTTCAAGATTTATTTAAACTTTTTCAAACAATGGTAATTGTTAAAAATAAAATAATTTTGTTGCCAGGCAATAAAATTATAATTTTTCATTTTAATGTAAATCATGTATAAGAGAAAATATATCGCGCTTGGCAGGCAAGCGTATCTCAGTTATGTACTGTTTACGTTTCCATTTTATTATTATGACTACCGCAGTAAAAAGGCAGGGAACACACACACACATACACACACACACACACACACACACACACACACACACACACACACACACACACAATTCACGTTATTTCTGGCCTCACTCATGTTTATTTTCTTACGTTTGCACGCTTTTTAAATGGAAAGTGCCGAAACCCACACCAACATAACGCGTGCAAGCCGAAAAAATGGACATCAATTTGCTTACTGGCGAAGCTAGTAGTTAATGAATGGGTAGGCAAAAATCTTATCTTAAATTTTTTTTAAGGAATCACTAAAAGGACGGTGGTTCAAATCGGACGCTGAGGTAGAGTTTGCTGTAACCGAATGGTTCCACAAACAGCCGTAAGAATTTTACTAGCAGGGAATCTACAGGTTAGCGCAACAGTGGAACTCATGTCTTAATGTTATTGGAGACTTCTTTTAAAATCGTTGAATAAAAAATGCTTTACTGCTCTATACGTGTTTCTATTGAACAATCCTTGTATTAGTCATACACAATAATACAGCTGATTGAACTTCAAATTTTTAAACTTGATTAGTTTCTATATATATGTTTAATGTTACAAATAATTCAAATAACAATCTTGATCATCTGTTAGTTCAGCGGAATAACAGTGACACTTTTAATAACCGCATAAAATAAACACTTAGAAACAACACAGGCGCTTTAACTTAACTGTTTGACCACAGAAGTGAGGCATGCCTCAACCCTCTATGTGTACAGCGCGGGACAATCCCCCCTCCCTACACTTCCCTATCACACCACTACATTGCTTACATACGATGTATACAAAAAACGCTGAGGCAAGTTCAGGTTGCCTCATTCGCTTTAAACGAACTATGCCGAATCTCACCTGTCACCATCTAGCGGTCGCTCAATAAAGCACGTTTCGGTTTAATAAATTTGACAGTCGCAGTAACAATGTATAATCTTTACGTTATGTAGTTCATACGTATTTATAATTTTTATTCTACAGAATTTTTTAGGGTAGGCATTGCCTCAATTGCCTCCATGTAACTTCGCCACTGATATATATATGTACAACGTTATCGGCAACAAAGAAGTAGTTTTTGTTAAAATTCCTTCCCGGGATATTTGGCCATAGTCCAATGTTTTCTACAAAACCAGACATTCGGCAATGCCATCGACTTCCATCATCAGTGAAAATCGAGTGTGATAAGATGAGGTGGTATACGTTAGTGACCACAGTACTGTGGTTAAGGCTGAAGCAGTAAGTAGAAAGAAGTAGTTTCTATGGTAATATTTCATTTCGAAAATGATTTTAAATATAAATCTTAGAATATGGAAGTCATGTATGGTTCTCCGTACCGATATTTTAATTGGGTCACATTATAAGTTCCTTTTATTTCTTGAGTTTGCAAATCTACTAAAACATAAGCATGCTCCATTTTTACTTGGCTAACCTCATATGGACCGTCATACAATAGGAAGAATTTTTTAATTTTTTTGTCCAACGCTGATAATTGATCGTGAGTTTTTATTAATACTAGTTGTCCTACCTCGTATTGTATGGGTGTTAAATTCCAGTCATGTCTCCGTTTCCGCTGTTCGGCCTTACTCAGCAGTCGTTCCCTAGCGATTACCAATTTCCTATCATGTGGTATTTCCGTCCGGGTTGGAAATTTTACTAGCTCTTCTAATATGCGTGACGGCCTTCTCTGAAACATTAACTCACATGGCCTGTAACTAGTGGATTCATGTAAACTGTTGTTAATATAGCCCTCTATCTTGCACACAAAAGTAGCCCACAAAGAATGTTTTTTATGGCAAAAGGTTCTAAACATTCTCCCTAACTCCCGCATAACACGCTCACTTGGATTTGACTATGGATGATACACGGATGTATGTTTAATTAAAATATTTTCCCAACCTAAAGTTTCCCGCCAGGTGTTGCTGGTAAACTGCGAACCATGATCTGATAATACTATTTTAGGCTTACCTACTTCAATAAGGTATTCATTTACTATCTTCCTAGCCAATACTGATGAGGTTGCCTTTTTAATCGGGTACAATTTTACAAATTTGGTAAAAACATCTAACACAACAAATAAATAATTTACCCCTCCTCGACCTTTGGGTAAAGGGCCATATAAATCAACGGCAACTAATGCTAAAGGACTGTCTGGCATTACATGCTGCATTAAACCCTCCTGTTTACGATTGTTTACTTTAGCTTTCTGACAAATTTCGCATGTTTGTAATATTTTACGTACCGTTCTTTCCATATTGTTGAATTTACATGACTCTTTTAATATGTCACTACATTTCTTGGGGCCTATATGACCATACCTTAGATGGCAATCTCTCACTACTTCAGGTATTATGACTTTAGGGATGCACACCTTCCAATCATCTCCCTGTTCATGTGCCCGGTGAAATAAGTGTTTATTGAACAAACTAAAATGTTTCTCCCACTTGTGAGGTACGTTGGGTATTTGACTCAAAGCTAATATTATTTTATTAAGTTCGGTGTCTCTTTCTTGTTCGGTTGCTAAATTACTTATTAATTTTTTCATATTTACTTACCCCACTTCTTTTATTATAAATATTTTATATGTATTTGCTATGTCTACTTCGGTATTATTATCAAAATCTGTTCTGGATAGGACATCAGCTACTATATTTTCTTTACCCTTACAATACTCAATTGTTAAGTCATTTTTCTTGTAATATTAGCATCCACCGCACTAACCTACCATGTGTTAATTTACAGTTCTTTAAAAACGTTAAAGCTTGATGGTCGGATCTTATGATTACCTTATTTCCTAATAAGTACGTTCTGAACTTTCTACAGGCGAAAACTATTGATAACGCCTCCTTCTCCGTCGTAGTATAGTTCTTCTCACTAACTAATAGAGATCTACTTGCAAAAGCTACTACTCTGTGGTTACCACTCCCATCTAACTGAAACAACTCTACTCCCAAAGCAATGTCTGACACGTCTGTGTGTATATAAAATTGTTCTGAAAAATTAGGATGAGCTAATATAACTGTGTTTAAGAATTTATTTTTTATCAGCTCGAATATATTTTGCTCTTTTAAATTCCACTGCCATCGATTGTCTTTATTTAATAAATGTCCCAATTGTACTGTTAAATATGAATATTTGTCTACAAATTGCCTATAATAATTGCACAAACCTAAGAAACTTTGCAACTGTTTAACATTTTTTGGTATCGGAAAACTTTGTATTATTTCTACTTTTTTAGGGTCTGTACTGATACCCCTTGCTGAAATTATATGTCCTAAAAAATTAACTTGTTCTTTTAAAAATTCTGACTTCTTGAATTTAACTGTTATGCCATATTCATGCAGTCTACTTAGTACCCTATCTAACCTTTCACAGTGTGTATCAATGTCTGGTGATGTAATTACTATATCATCTACATAAACGGTTGTGAATTCTAAAATCTCTCTCCCTAACACATAATCCAGGCATTTGATAAAAATTGAAACACTTACGTTGAGTCCAAACGGTAGCCTGCGAAATTGGTAATTCCTACCGTTGTATAGAAAGGCCACATACTGTCGAGACTCCTCTTCCAGCTCTGTCTGCCAGTAACCTGCAGTCAAGTCTAAGGTGGTAATGTATTTGGTCCCACTAAAACGTTGCAGAATTTCGCTTACTGGTTCCGGTGATTCTCTGTCTGGAACAATTATTCTGTTTACTTGTCTTGCGTCTAAACATAATCTTATCGATAAATCTTTCTTTGTCACCACTACTAAAGGGTTGGAATATGGTGATGTAGCTTTTTCTATTATACCTTCCCTCAACATTTTATTTATTTCCTCCTGTACTAAACCCCTCTTGGAGTATGGTACCGGATAGGTTTTAGATGCAAAGGGTGTTTTTTCTTTAACGACTAATTTACCCTTAAAATTCTTTACTAAACCGGGTTCATCTGAAAAAACTGATTTATTTTTGTTTATTATTAGTACTATTTTTTCTCTGTCTTGGTAGCTAAATTCCCCCTCTTGAATTAGGATTTTATTCATTTGCTCCTCCCAATTATTTTCATTTTCAAGTAATTCATTTCTATTTACTCTCAGGTTACAATAATTTATGATTAAGGGCCTACACTCGTTTATATCATTGTCAGAAATTAACATTCCCTTACTAATTATTTTTAAAGCTTTCATTCCTACAGTTTTCTTTTGTATGAATGGTATTTCAATTATATTATTATTATTGTTCAATTTCATAGTCTGTGTGTAATAATTTAATTCTACTTTGAAATTATTCAAGAAATCATTACCTATTATAGCTCCCATATTTAATCCTGGAATAACTAAGAAAGGTACATTTATTGTGTTCTCATTTACTTTTAATTGTAGCATTATTTGTTTAGTTACTTTTTTACTGCGGACACCCGTTACCCCTATAACACTAATTCCCAGTACTGGTAATTGTGGAATTGTCTCGGTAGTCTGACTTTTTATTTTTTCAAATATTCTATCGTCTATAGCAGTCAGTTCACTCCCTGAATCTACTAGAAAAATGTATTTAGAATCGAACACTTCGGCTTCAAATTCTGCCATCCCAAAAGCATTACTGTTCTCTCCCGCTTCTTCGTCGGATAGATCATTATGTATATTGGTAATTAGTGACCCTATTGTTAGGTGATTACTAGACGGCTGGGGGCTTTCTTTTTCAACCACCCTGATTAGTTTAACGGTATTGGAGGTGGTGGTTCACTGTAAACCCCCCTACTGTTTTGATTATCAGCTGGTGCTTCCACGCCCCGGGTTTCGTTTGTGTTACTAACATATCCCCCTCTCCCTCTATGATTAAAGTTTCCTGACACTCCCCGATTACTGGTGAAACCTCTCCCTCTATGATTCCCTCTAAACTGATCGAAACCCCTATTATAATTCTCCACTCTCCCTCGGGCACTCTCCCTTGGACCCTGACACCGGTAACATTGATTCCACGACCCGTTATAATTACTAGCTCCACAACTAGGGTTTGGACACAACCACGCCCCCTCCCCTGATCTACTCACATTATTAATAAAATGGTCTGGTTGTCTTATGTCAGTATTTATTTGATTTGATTCATTAATTCTAAACTGGTATTTATTATCTTCTTCCTCTTTCATACTCTGGTATGCTTCTAGTATTTTTTCTAATTCGGCAATGTTAGCAAAATCTCGGGTTCTGATTGTGGACCGTATGTCCTTTGGTAAATGTTTACTAATATATCTTATAAAAGATGAAAGAGGCATTGGTGGTTCTAAGTATTTAACCTGACTATATAGTCTCGTCACATATGATGTAATAATTATGTTTTTTATATTAAAATTTCCCCATCCCATTATGGTACTCCTCTTGTTTCTCTTCTGACCAGTACTTATTTCTAAATGCTTGCTCAAATTCATTAAAATCTACCCAGTTATTGTTATGAGCATCCGCCCATATTTTAGCATCCCCTTTAAAGTATTTTAAAATTCTTACTAATTTAATTTCCCAACTTTCTTGGTTATATTTGTTGAAACTTTTTATAGAGTTTAAAAACTGTATGGGGTTCAGCCCCCCTACTTTCATTACTAAAATAGCTTAACTCTACTTCCATGCTCACTCTCTCACTCACACTAGTAAATTTCTGGTTAATTGCTACACTTAAATCTTCTCTGACTTTAGTTATTTCTTTTTCGTGTTCTGTGTGTTTACTTTTCAAACTAGTTACATCAGTTTTAATTACATCAATCTGCTCAAAGTTACTTCTAAATTCATCATTTATATTTTCTTGTATTTCACTTGCTCGTTTGATTTGTTCACACTCATTAATTATACATTGAACATTACTGTCAATTTTGTCATTTTGCTTTTTAATTTTATCATTAAATTTATTTGTCAATGTGTCAAATTTTTTATTTGTCTCTAACATTTTCTCTTTCTGTTTTTCATTAATTATTTTTATATCGTTTTTCATTTCGTTTTGTATCTTATTTATATCACTAGTCAGTTCATCTTTCACTCCAACAATAGCCTCATTCATACTTTCCAAACGGCTGTTCATATTTATTTCACTCGCTCTCAATTCGCTCCTCACGCTCATGAATTCGTTATTTAAGTCAGTAAGTTTAATATTTACAGCATTTATTTCTGATTTGATATCAGATTTTAAATTACTATTTTCTGATTTGATTTCAGATTTTAAATTATTATTTTCTGTTTTCATTTCCGTTTTAAATTCGTTCAAATTTGTGTTCTGTTGATCAAATTTACTACTCATCATTTCCATAAATAATCCTAATTGATTAAGTATATTTGCATTATCGCTCTTATTACTACATTCAACATTTACCGTTTCAATTACATTTGGTATTTCTAATTTTACATTCTCATCATTACTTTCGTTTGTTGAAATTAAATTGTCTTGTGTAACGTTTAAAATAGATTCCTCTACCCTTTCACCTAAATCTGCATTCTTATTTTTCTCTGCCATTTTCGATCAGTTTGTAAATTAATTTAATTTAATTTAATTTACAAAGTTCCTGTTAACGGGCGCCATTAAACCGTTACGAGTTAATTAAGTTATTGAAATATTGAATTTTGTCCCATTTTTAGGGTACCAACTGAGGTTGCACATGTTTATTGCTGTTTAAAATTATGAAATTCCAAATCACTTACCTTTACTAAGTAAATTCGATTTATTTACCAGGGTGTCGTCTGATGTACTTAGGCAGAGAAAAACAACAGGCAATACAATGACAAACACATATTTTGCAAGCACAATAAAAATGGTATTTTATTTGTTTCCTGACATTCTTCTGTTTACTTTCTTTTACTGTACTTAATATTCATTTTCGACTCAAACTACTACTATTATTTTTCTTAAAGAATTATAAGAACTTGGAATTATTTTTACATAACCAATACACTAAAATAACTAGTTGCAACTTAAACAACTGACAAACTACTTAACTAAACTACTAAGACGACCCAGATTGCTCTCTCTCTCCCTCTCATACTGTAAAATTCCCCATAATTTAGTTATAACCCCTTTTTTATAAAGTTGAAAATTAATTGATGAATTTAAATTTGAGTCGACTACTTAACCCGCGTCCTTCTGATAACCACATGCTGCATCTCGTATGTGTATGAATGTTCCGTTTATTTGTCACATTTCTCGCTTTTGCTGTCCACTCCGCTAACTTAGTCTAAACTGTCGTATTTAACTGTTTCTCTTCAAACTTTCTGTTACACTTTGGAATATGTTAAAATACAAAATTTAAAGTTCGTGAACTGCGTAACTTGTCCCGACCGGGAACGGGTGATTTCGTCGACTAGTGACGCTACAGGTGCGTTGGTCAAAAAACATTTCCGTCAGCTCGCGCTGTGATTGGCTGCGGCTCTTATATGGCTGGTTCCGGTGATCGACTTTGGTGTCGAGAGTACAGATAGCGGCACACGAGCGCACACTCACCGCCACATTCCATTGTAGTTGGGCGTTATTTACGAAGTTTTTGTTACTTCTCCCCAACATACATGTATACATGCATGTGCGCATAGGCTGACATTCCAACGGTGTTATCGTTGTGCGCTAGGCACAGACTGATACGGAATCATATACAGGTTGTCCAAACAAGTGTTAGTGGTCTCGGTGGCCGTAAAGGGTGTCCAAACAGATCATTCTCAATATTGTTATTAAATGAAATAAAAACATACATCCCTCAAAATTGTCCCATTACATTTTACAGATGAAATCGGCTCCAATAATGCACTCAACTCCCAGAGCCGGAGAAACCAGAAAGCTCCACACCCAAGAAAATCCCTCAATCTTAAATTTAAAGGCAACCACCCGGGAAATGGGCAGAATTTCCTGGGATGCTGTCCAGCACACCACGGAAGACTGTTCCAATCTTTTAATTAAACCCTGTCTTTCAAGGTCCTCGCACACTCTGGATGATGTGATTGATCTTGCTGATCCGGAGTCATCTAATGCTCTGAGTTGACTTCTTTTCAACTCTAACAGCAAAAGGGGCATACAGAAGTGGGCTTAGAGAGGGTGTGGAGGATCTTGATGCACGAAGAACTGGGACCTACAAATGGCCTGGAGGCGCGTACTTTAGAAGACCCACGACAGGTAGGAAAAGACCTCCGACATATCTTCTCCTTGTTGACCAGTTTCTGAATGACCTTGGGCGCCATGGGGAGGGGCGTTGGACTTGACCCGACCCCGGTACAAAATTGTCTTATGTGGCCTAATCCATCACACCTAAAGCAAGACACTTTCGGTGAGGGACGACGCCTCTTGTTACAGGAGTTACTAATTTTAAAAACTTCAGCACCGTGTGGTGACGGAACAATTCGCCGCCCATGCGTCTCGTACCTTAATTCATCATTTACAGCTCGATCCCGGGACTCGTCAATCGCCTGGACCGTTCTGGAAACCACACACAACAGGTCCAGATCCGCAAAACAACGTGGACGGTCCGCAAACACCAAATGGGATCTCTCTTGGGGAGTCACCCCTTCCAGAATTGCTTGTATAATGTCCCTCTCGGGCAACCCCAACCTTAAAATCACGGCAGCTTTGCGTATACTGTACACAAAGTCCGCCAACGCCTCTTCGTTGGCCTGTACGCGATAGAACAGCTTAAGGCGCAACTGGTCAAGTCGTTGACCGGGTATGAATGAGTCCAACACCTCCCCATGGAGAGAGAGTCGATACTGCCACCACAACGCAGAGTGTTGGTGACCAGCTCAGCCAGTGAACCCCGGCAATACGGATATATAAGAGACAAGAGGACATCATCGGACAACCCCGGAAAATCCGCCAACTGCAGGACAATGTCCAAGGAAAGCAACAACTTGCCCTCATCTTCTCCATCCACCACTGGAAGTTTCTGGAGAACGCTGGAAATAGGGGTGGGCAGTTTCTGGTAACATGCCCTCGCCAGAATTACACAATTAACACCTAACACAATCATAGTTTACAGGAACAGAAAAACTTGAGTACTGTCCTTCCTTCAAGTAGACCCCGGGCTCCCAAACGTTGCGAAGACCTGACCAACTATCCTGAACTAGCTCTCGTCAACACCACACAAGAGGACAAAGAATATCTGACACTAACACAATACATAAAATCAACAACACCTAACACCTATCACCACATATCAAATTTCACAAACCTAGATGCAACAACCCCCAAAGACCAACATTGAATTTCCCAAAAAATCTCCAAACAATTAACTATGCGTCAGTATGCCCGACGATACCGACTTCCGATCTGGCCATACACTGCAACATGTTCTAAGTTATATAATGGACACGTGATCACACAGTCAATTCATCAAAGTTCTCCAGAATTACATAATTTGTACACCCCTTTTGACAGGGGCAATAGCTAGTTACTAAAAACATATGTATAAGGCTGTTTCAGCTGTTAAATAAATCAAAATACCTGACAATGAACATACATTAGATTCACGCCACGAGACGTGCTTTAAAAATTATCCGTTTTCATCTAAGCCAATTATTATTTAAATTAGAACCTTTTACAAGCAATGAATAATGTATATATTTAATTTACTTACCGGAGGTCTGTACGCGTCTACCTAGTCATGATAGGATATAAATTATACAAAATAACCCAAGACTCAATCCCCCGGAGGAAGGATGTTCACAGAGCAGTTGGCGAGACTCGACTGAACGAACTTTGTAGACCGCGTGCCTGATTAGAGAACCCAATTACCCGTTTTCACCAACAGATAGCGCAGGCATGCGGTAACGAGCAACACATTGCACGCTGTACATCGTGAAATAATAATAATTCGCAAATCATATTAATGAATTAATTTTTTTTTTTTTTTTATACAGTGGCCCGGTTTCTTTAAGAAACCATGGCACATTACTCAATTTGAAACCAATGTATGGTTAAATATATCTACTAGAATTACCAAATGGCTTAGATCCATAATTAGAATAATAAAAAATTGTAAACAAATATTAGAAAATTGCAATAACAATTATGTAATGGGCATGTGACAAGCACCGAGAATAATGAAAAAAATCAATTACAGGCCGTGAGGCGAGTGATGAAACTGTCTATGCGTGTAGGAGGGGAGGTAGCAGGTTGGGGAGACACTTCCCCTCACGGAGACCTAAGCCAACTGATGGGTTGTTGTCCCTAGCCGCTGTCCCGCGCATGCGCATTCTTTCTCTTTGCCACTGCGCACCACCAAGACAGTTTCATCACTCGCCTCACGGCCTGTACCATAAAACAAAAAGGTAATGATGTCTAAATGTCAAGTAGATAAAGATGAACGTTTAATGTCAAATAAAGGAACTTTTAAATACCTAAAAGTCAAAGAAAATATTAAAAAACCATGTCAAATGAGTTGCAGGTACTATGCATCTAAAATGATTTAAATTATTACTAATATATTATCAAAATGCAACCAAATTCCTTTTAAAAGTTGCACAAGAGTGCAAAGTCAATAGACCTAGAGATATCATTAGATAATAAACCTGAATGTGTAAGATAGATCAGAAGTTACCTGGACCAAAGTGTAGACCTGTCCAGACAGACATTGTAAATGGGTCATAATTAAAATATTTGATGTTTAAAACCCTAAACTATGGGCAAATAAGATGTAAATAAATGAAATCAAACTAGAAATAACCTGCTCAGTTGATAATAATAACAATTTTATAAGAATTATGGAAAAAAATAAAGGTATTATTGACCAAATCAAAAGGACCAACCCAGATGAGTAAAAAATGATGCTAACATATAATGCTCTTAAAATACTGTGTATTATGAAACAGGATGTGGTCATAATAATGAACCAAAGCCTAAGCTAGAATTGAACACCAAGAACAACCTGTTTCATAAGATAATAATGTCACAAATTAATAATTACTAGCAGAATCCAACGGATACGGCAGAACAATAGTCAATAAACTCCTACACAAAACACAAAACAAACAACAGACAAAGACAGAAAACAACAAATTCATAACACTAACATACATCAACAAACAAACTGAAAAAATAGCCCACAAATTCAAAAAAGCAGGATACAGAATCGCTTACAAAACTACTAACAAAACAGAACACACACTATCAAAACACACACACAAAACAAATTCGATCTACCTGGTGTTTACAAACTAAATTGCTCATATTGCAACAAGTTCTACATAGGCCAGACAGGACGTAGCTTCAAACAAAGATACAATGAACACACAAAGGCACTCCACTCCACTACAGAATCCACCTATGCAAACCACCTCATTGAAGCAAACCACACATACAAAAAACATCGAAAATAACATGAACATTCTACACATACACACAAAAGGCCGAAAACTAGACACTCTAGATCAATTGGAAATATACAAACACACAAAAACAAATAAAAACGACATCCTAAATGAACAGACGCAATTCAAATCACACGCATTATTCGAACATATCACACCCAACATCGATCTTTCGAACATCGATTTCGTCACCAACAACAAGATGAACAGTGCTACCAGCAGCAACCTCTGAAGAAGCTTTTAAAAGTGAAAACCGGTTCAGGATGTAAGGTAAAACTTTTATGTTTTTACCCATAAAAAGTTTTGTGTTCCGAGTCGTAGTGAAATAATTATATTTATAATATGAGAATAACTAATATAAATACAAAAATTACTGATGACAGTAAATTAAAAGAACTGCCGAAACACTGTAAAGAAGAAAAAAATAAAATATATTCTTTTTTTAAAATATAAAGTATTATTTATTATAAATTAGAAGAACAAGAATAATGTGAGTAAAAATGAATATTAAAAATATATAGATATATGTACTGTCATTATGAACAATAAAATATTATAAATTTGATAAAAATATGCTCATTAGAATGTTTAAATTGATTTTCACTATACTGTTAGGTGACTAATCTCAGTTGCACAATTTTTCAGGTTTTGAGGTCAGCGGGACCATGGCATATGTTATTTTTTATTGTTATCATCTTCTTAGGATCTTTTTACCTTGTCAACTTGATCTTAGCTATTGTCGACATGTCATATTATGAATTACAGAGGAAAGCTGAAGAAGGAGAGGCAGCTGAGGAAGAAGCTCTAAGGGTAAACATATACTATTGTTATTGCTTGTCACATTTATCATAATCATTTTATTCAAACACCTTCTGATGAATAGAACATTAAATTCCCCTTATACAGTTCTTTTAGTAGATTTATTTTTGCAGAATTTTAAAAGACTGGAACTTGAAGCATTACTCTCACAGTAATAAACAATAAAAATTAATGAAATAACACCTGCTCCTACAATTTTACATATTTAAACTTTCTGATAATAGTAACTTTTGTAATTGTTTTATCAGTAGACTATTGACTATTTAATCCTATTATCAATATTCCTTCTTTTGGCTTAAGGCACTGATTATTAAAGGGCTTCTTAAAGGCTATGATTTTTTTGTAGGAAGCGAACTGAGATTGTGAAGTGTAAACGTATAAAATGTGTTTGTTGTGTAAGAAATCAGTATCTCCTCTTACATGTAAATCATTTGGTACAATATATTTTTATAACTTTTTCACATATTTGTGATATAATTTGCTATATTTTATAAATTATAATAACTTTCCAGTCTGTCTGTCATTATGCCTTAATATTCAACATGTCTGTCTGTCAGTAATAGAATTTATTCTTACTCTTCTGCTGGCAGTATGAATGTAACTGAATGCACTTTTTACTTATTTAAAGTAAATACTTTACTTTTTACTTATTACTTTCAAGTAAAACTTTTTGAAAGCCAGTTGTAATATATTTTGAATATTAGTAGCAGTAATTTTTATAAGTACAAAATAACCGTATTTAATAAATATATAAATAATGTAGTATGTAATTCTTAATATAACAGATATTTGTTAATTTTACTATTATTTTTGTTAATAGTATAGAACAAAAATTAATGTTTGTTATGTTAATACTTGTTGGTTATTGTTACTCTGATATTGAAGTGTTTTCTGTAGAAAGTTTTGTTACATTACAATATTAATATGAAAAATATTTTAATACTACTGTTGTTACGTCTTCGACGCTCTCGAAATAATCTTGAGTTGGTCTTACAATGTTAGGTGATGAGTTGGCTGGTATGATGTGAAATAAAGTAGTCGACTGTATATTTTCTTTGAATTAACTGTTTATTAAAGGTTGTAAGAAAAATGATTGCGTGGCACGTGCAGTGTAGCGCGGCATACATTGCGTGAGAAGTAGAATTAAATTAAATACTGAAAGTCATGATAATGAATTGAGGCCGAAATCGCCTAAGTGCTAATGAATTAAACACTGAAGAACATAATAATAATTTGAAGTAGAATATTCCCTATTGAAAATAATTACATAGCCGCGGCTGGCGAATGAAGGCTTGTTGCCCGTTCGGAGTGTAACAGTTAACTAACAACAGACTGCTACGAACGTGCGGAAGACACTGGCAGCAGTTTAGCGGGGGGGAGTGACGTCACTGCACGCACATGCCGTTACATTGCAAATATTAAAAGTACAAAGTTTAACATACTGCCTGCACAAAATCGGGCGATTTTGCAGTTTAAGTTATTTTATTATGTGAATAGTGCATCACAAATGTTAAGACATAGTAATACATAATAATATGAGAATAAGACAGACAATAATTGACAGTGCATAATAATTGACATTACATAACAATAGAATAATGACCCCAAAAATTCAATAATACATAATAATAGGATAATATGAAATACATAATGATTGACATTACATAATGATAGAATAATGACCCCAAAAATTCAATAATACATAATAATATGATAAGAATAACAAATGGAAAGCATGCGATCACCCGGGGTATGTCCTGGGCATGAAGCACGAGAACGCGCTAAAAGTATAAATCAATAATACATGTCGTTTGAACGTTAGTGTAATTAATCTGAGGCCACTGGAAGTGGGCATAATTTGTGAATGGGTCTACGTAGGATGCCGTTTGCGGTGCGAACATCTGCTATGCGCACTAGGGAATCCTGACCCAAATGGACCTGAGTGACTACACCGCGTTTCCACTGCAGGGGGGGGATTATCTTCCAAAATAAGGACGAGTTGTCCGGGAGCCAAGTGTTTTGACTGGAGACGCCATCTGTTGCGTTGTTGCAACTGGTGCAAATAATCCTTTGACCACCTCTTCTATATAGAGTGGGTGAATCTTTGCAGCAGCTGCCATCTACCCAAACGATCAATTTTGACCTTGGAATAGTCAGGTTCCGGGAGTGAAGTGAGTGGAGAACCAACCAAGAAGTGCGCTGGAGTCAAAGGCTCGGGATCCCTAGAGTCATTGGAGATTGCGAACAAGGGGCGTGAGTTAAGGCAGGACTCTATTTGAGTTAAAATGGTGTAATACTCTTCAAACGTGAGAATGGTTCTGCCGAGAACGTGCCGCAAATGAAACTTGACGCTCTTGACTCCACTCTCCCACAGGCCACCGAAATGAGGTGCTGACGGGGGAATGAAGGACCATTTGACACATTGGGCACTGGTAAAGTCCTGGGTAGTCTGTTCAAATTCGCTTGATTGGAGAAGTTTGTATAAGTCGTGAAGTGTGCTGCTAGCACGACGAAAATTTGTACCATTGTCAGAGAATATCTGTGAAGGGATGCCTCTACGAGCTATAAACCGTTTTAAGGTTGGTATGAAAGCATCTGAGGTGAGATCTGAAACTAATTCAAGGTGAATGGCCTTAGTGGCCATGCATATAAATAGAGCAATATAAGCCTTTGATGTCAATTTGGAACGCTGCCCGCCATGACGTATAAATACAGGACCGGCGTAGTCGACTGCACATTGAGAAAATGGCTTAGCAGGAGTAACTCGGGAAGAGGGCAATTGTCCTAATAATTGGCTTGAGCCCCTAGCACGGAATCGAAAGCAAGTGATACATTTGTGTATTACTGAACGTATGTACGATTTATCATTAATTATCCAGTATTTCTGCCGTAGAGAGTACTGAGTCAATTGTACCCCAGCATGGAGTAGACGAAGATGCTCGCTTTCTATGATTAGTTTACTGAGATGAGAATGCGGGTGGAGTATGATTTGGTGTTTGCTATCATAGGTAAGCTGGGAGTGCTGAAGGCGTCCGCCCATGCGTAATATCCCCGTATTGTCCAGAAAGGGGGTAAGTGAAAGAATTTTGCTATTATTAGGGATAGAGCGTTGTGCCTCAAGTTCCTAGATTTCGATGTTAAAGTGCGATCGCTGGGACTGGCGAATAAAAATCAAAAGTGTACCATGTAACTCATGGGAAGTTAAAAAAGAAGTGTTTCTATCAGCTATGGGAAGCCTAGAGTTCCGAATGAATCGAAGGCAGTAGGAAAATACACGAAGGAGTTTTGAAAGCGAAGAGTAGTTTTCAAAATAACTAGGCGTAGATGAAGCGGCAACCAAGGTGGTTTGGACTTGCGTACGTTGTTCTTGCTCAAGATCGGGATGAGTGCAGGGTGAATGGGCATCGAAAGCACTGGTGGGCCATGATGATGACTCATTGGACAACCAGGATGGACCATACCACCATTGTGGGTGACCGTGTAAAAAACGGTGTAGGCAACCACGCGTAGGATGTCACCAGGGTTCTGCTTGAACTTAAGTTCCAGTGATTGAAATCTGCGACTAGCTCCGGAAAGAGAATCACCTAAATGAGAGTTGTATCCCCTGTGAGGTACGGAGACCACAAATCTACCACTATTGTTGCGGAAAGTGTTAGCGATGAAATGACTTTTGCATTCTGAGTCCTCAACTGAGGGAGTACGGAGTGCAACGTCCTCCAATTGCCAGAAGTCCTTTAATTGCGATTAAATGGCATTGTTATCTTCGCACGCTATAAATGATGAAACAGGTTTTGTCATGTCGACATTAAAAGGCAGGTTACCAGCGAGGATGAATCCCAATTTTGTCTCCTGTATTATAGGGAAATGTGGGCTGCGGATGAATTTGATCGGTTCAATCAATTGTAAGTAGTACTGGGCACCAAGTAATATGTCGATTTGTGAAGAAAAGTTCAGTTGCGCGTCAGCTAGGAATATGCTCTTTGGTATATTTAGGGATGAGATATCAAACGATTCTGCAGGGAGATTGTAACGGGGCAAAAGAGGGGTAAAACCAATTTTAAAATGTGATTTGAATATTCTCAATTTTGTCGCCCAAGTGTAGCGTCGAGACAGGTGTGAATTGGCATTGGAATGTGCAGTTTTCAACGAGGGGGCGCACTCGCTTTCAACCGCACACACAGTCGGGCAAGTTTCTCACGCTAACAGCACGAACTGGTACATTCTTTCTGGCCCGGGGCGCGGAAAACAAAGGCAGTCGGCAATTAACATCTCAACGCAACGGACACGAGCAGTGTGTGCGTTCGCCGGCTGGACACAGTTTTAGTCTAACCAGTATATAAAAATGTAAATAGAAACAATATCGGTTATTACGTAGTGGCGGCTGCGAGCGGTTCTCAGTAAAAGGCCTGCAGGCCAAAATTTATTAAAACTTCCAAAATATGGACTAGAGAGTGATACTAATAAAGGTAGAAGCAGTGCTAATTCAATGAAGTAATAATTTTAAACATAGACTTTTTGGACCGAATACAGTGAAGTTTAAAGTGAGAACGTGACTAAATTTTAATTACGAAAACTTTTTTGGACGAAACAGTAAACCATCAAAACGACAGAACCACAACAATTGACATCTGGATCCACATTAAGGAAGTAGCCACACGTAAATCCCTTTTAATTGATTATAACATTTTTTTTATTAAATGAGCTCTTTAACATAAATGGGGTGTAACGGAATGGGTGTGTGAGTGAGCAAGATGCTGGGTTGTCTTACTATAATTTAATTAATATTTTACGGTAAGGTTTGAAATTAGCTATTAGAATGTTTACCATGTTAAAGTAGCTGAAATGTTGGTTTTGTATTTTTCGAAGAAAAAGTAATTAAGAAAAACAGTATCAGTTTTGAGAAGAAAATGCGTAATAAGTAAATTTAAAAGAAAGTTAAAACAAATGTTGAAATCGAATAATAAACAGAACTGATTAACGTAAAAACAGCCTGTTTATTGTGTAACGAACCCAGTAACCTCTCTTACAGACTGTGAATTTGTGTAAAAGGATCCTGGAACCTGAACAGGTAAGAATTATGAGAATTGAGAATAATGTTAAAAATACATTTATATTTCTTTCATAAACTGTTGATTAAGATTGAAACATCCCAATGGCACCCGAACAGGGACTGCTTGTACGAAATATATTTCGTATAGGCTATGCCTACTCGCAGATGTAAGAGACGTTGGTGGGAGTTGCATATGAATTAAAATTAAGTACAGAGAAATAAGAGTATGTTATAATATGATTGCTAGATGTATTATGAACAAGTAAAAAACTAAATAATATGAAAAATGGATACTAATAAAAGTAATGATGAAAACGTCAGCTTAACTGACATTGAAACAGAGAGCTCAGTAAATGTTGAAGTAAGCGAGACCGAATCAATGAATATGAACGAAATAAATGCTGAATCAACACCTACAGTCAGTAGAGTACAAAAGTTGTCATTAGATGACATATTTAATTTTATGAAAGCTCAAGATGTGAAAAATGAGAATAGACTTACTGAAATTAATAGTAATTTTAATGATAAATTTGATGAGTTAAGAAGCGAAATACATGAACAAAAATTAAAATGTGAAGGGAATTTCAATGAATTAAGAAAGCAAAATAATGAATTAAAAAACGATATTAATGAAATTAATAAGCGTTGTGAAAGAACTAATGAGATATTTGCCAGTAAATTTAACGAATTAGAACAGAGTATTGAGAAAATGGGAGAGTGGCAAACAGATAGAGGTAAGTGCAAAATAAATGAAAATAACGGAGATATATGTATTAACAGTAGTGGTGGTAGTTTAGATGCAAAACAGGTGGCAGTAGACAAGGTGAGTACCGATAATTATAATGATGAGTTAACGAGTGACATCAGTGGTATAATTAAGGACGTGGTGTTAGAGGGTAAGGTTGTGAGCAGAGAGAGTGTTGATGAAATGGGGAGTGTGTGTGAAGAGAGGTTAGGTGGGCAAAGGGCAGATTTTTCCCAAATGTATAGTGAAACAGGGGTTTCACCGTGGTGTTATGAGAACAAGGTTTCCTCTGGTAGTTGTGTGGGAGACATGGTGTCTCAAAATAGTCCCTTAATTTTTTGTGGTGTTCTTGAAAGTGCCAAGACGTATAATAAGTTTGTTGTGCCCTTTGCATGGTATGAAATAGGTATTTACAAAAGTATTTAAGTCAGGTAGAAGTTATAAAGAGTTGATAGAGAGGTTAGGATTGGAGAAAATAAACTATATGAAATACTTACCTTGTGAAATAGAGATAGATGATTATTTAGATGATACTGTTGTAAATGATAGACTCTTACCTGATGTTGCGATGGTTGTAGTGGAGGAATGTGATGATAAAATAACTTACCTTATGTTGACTAAAAATACTGATGGAGACTGGACTAAAATTACCAATGTAGACGCGCTTTATGAATTAATGAGAGACAAAAATGTAGTTAATTACTGTGTTAATATAATTAATGAAAGTAGCCATTACAATAATAATTATAATGTAATGTGTGTCGATAAAGATGATTTATGTTATAAATACATCAGGTTAATGTATGATGATGGGGGTTAAATAAAAAATAAGTGAATGGACATTTTAAATATTTTAGTTTATGGTAATGACCTGGCTAGATTATGAAATGAGGTGTGTTAAACAGAAAAATAATGACAAGAATTTGTAAATAAATTTATAGTGAAATTAATTGTGTCTATGTTGTAAAGTGTGCTTTATGTAAACAATGTGTGTATGTAGTAGAAATAGATGTAATAATAATAATAATAATATTTTGGCAGACTAAATAACGAGAATAATTATGAAGGTGATAATAAATGAATTGTAATTGTTTTGGAGTAAGGTAATTAAAATAATTTGTGTTTTGAACAATTGATTGAATTAAAGAATTTGAGATTAATTAATTAATTAATGTATAGATAAATTTTGATAATGAATTTAAATGATTTTCATGAGATTTGAACTTGATAATAAATAGTAAATGAATAAACATAAAATGTGTTAAGTTGTGGAGTCATATGATTGTTAAAATGTTTCAGAAGGTACATGTAGTTGTGTACATGATTTGGTGGTGACAAATGTTTATATTTTGTGTCTATGACAGTATATGAGTGATGTACTGTAAGTATGAAGTTTATAATACAATGTAAATAAAGTAAAATGTTTACATGTGTTTAAAAGGTTTTAAATTAAATAATGAAATTAATTTGAGGTAGTTATAAATTGTCTAGTGTAATTTTCAATGATTAAATGAGAGCAATAATTAAGTTAAGCGATAATTAACTTAATGTAAAATGTTGTAAAAGTTAGAGTTTGGGTGACAATAATTATTTCAATAAGGCATTTATTGGTCAAAGGTAAGTTTAAATGGGTGTTAGAGAAAATAAGAATTTTGGAATATAGGTAACACAGAAACAGGGTAATAGTAGGGACACAGTGGAGAGAGTGATTATATGTAGAGTAAGGGGAGTGATGTAATTGGGGAGTAAATAGATGGTGGTAAAATTTTGTAGTGAGGGTGGAGGTGTAAGGAGTCCTTAACGACAGGCGTTATGGCGGGAGGGAATAGTTTAAATGGGGTTTGGCGGAGTTACCTGGGAAGGAACCAGGAACTAATAAGGGAATGAGTATAAGAGAGGGTACACACATCCTAGTTACAAAGAGGGTATAAGATATTTTATTATAAGAGGAGAATAAATTGAGGTAATTGGAATTAGTGTTGAAGGGGGTTATTATGGAGAGATTGGTGTCACCCTATGTAAATCTGTTAGTGATTGTTAGAAAGGAAGAAGAGGAGTAAGGTTATATTTAAATACCCATTGGTAAATCTAATTATTATGAATAACTAAGAATCACCCAAACCCATTAATGACCAAAATGGTAAATAAAAGAAAATTCATAGTAGAAAGGTAATAAGGAATGAAATGTGATGTAACATGAATGTTAATAATAAATTTGAATTTTTATAGAATTAAATGGTACAATAATGAATAATCAGAAGTTTGATATAAAAGAGTTGATGGAAATGATAATAGTAGTGTTTATAATTTTTGTACGAATTATTTAAATGTGAATTGTTTGGTTAAATGTAGCAATGATATTGTTCATGCATATTATGTTAGTATACAAGATTAATGGGTGATTTTGGGGGTTGTTTGGTGTTATTAGAAGTGAAAATAAATTGTGGAATGTAGAGACAGCAAATGTAGAAAGACATAAGTTTAGATATAGGTAGGCTATTGCAGTGGCGGCATGTGCCACTGTAGATAGCAGTAAGGGTTGAGGAGTAACGTCAAGGTACGTTACCATCATCGGAGGCTGAAACTAGCGTATATACACTGCACAACCACTTATATAATTTTATTTTATATTTTAATTGCTACCGTGCAGTGTATTCTAAAGACGAAGTGAAAACATGCGAATGAGAGAAGATTTCCCCGCCTTTTCGGGCGATTACTGTCTTACCAGCACTAATCGTGGTTTTGGACGACAACCAGCTGTGGGCAGCAATTGTAAAACTGACCATGGTTGGTTGTCCTTGAAATTGGTGAAAATTGAAATTAACGGGGGGCCACTTAGGGGAAATCCCCGGAACTATGGAACAGCGGCTATCACCTTGTTCGAGTAGGAACAGCAAAACAGGTGATATACCCGCCTTAAGGTTAAGGGTATAACTTTGTAACATTTAGATATGATGATATCTGGCAATTTAAAAATGAACGCCGAAGCAAGGACAGGAGATGCCAAAATTCCTCCAAAAAAAATTCCGTTCTTGTGGAAGCAGCTGGACGCCACAGTTCAGTGGGGGGTTATAGTGTGTGTGGCAAGGAGGTTATTCAGGGGAGTAACGAACTAAAATTTGAAACTTAATGATGCTGACTAACTGATAAGCTAATTGAATAATTTTATTTTGATACAAGAAATGATTACCGTAGATGATTTGTTCAGGAGGAATTGATTCAAATATGTTTTGCTCCATATGATAATTTTGTAGATGAGCTTACTGATTTTGAAAAAAAATTGGTGCTAATGAATTTATTATGTTACTATTTTAATATGTTAGAGTGTAAGAATTATAAACATATGTTGTATATTTTTCATGGTATAGATTGGTGTAGTGTATCTAGGGTAAGGTCATTCACCTGACACAGAGAGATCAGCTGATGACTGATGTCAGAGACATGATAGGTTTTTAGTAATTGACTCATGGATTCTTTTGTCAGTTAATGTAATTGAATAATTTTGTGGTGTGGAAAATTGATAAAAGAAATATTTTTGGAAATTAAAGTTTTTTTGAAAAAAAAAAATATCTATGCTTGGCAGTAAAGAATTTTATGTTAAATTTTAAGTTCCAATATAAGTAGAGAAGTGGTCAGCTGATTCATGATGTGTATTTTAGGTTATCTTTGTAATCAAGTGTAGCGATTTTTTGAATCTATGGTAGACATAAGTTGTTTATTTTTATTTGTTTATTATGATTGTGAGCATCTAGTTAGTAAGAGTAGATATAACATAAAGGCACATGAAGAATTTTGGAATTTTAAAGAAAATTATAATTAAAGTAAATAAAATGAATCACCTTAAAGGGGAATCTTTGATAAGGGATTTGGGTTTATTGCATTATCGAACAAAATTTACATAATTGAGTTGATTTGAACCATAACGTACAGCCAATTAAATTGAAAATAAAATATAAAAATTTTTTGTGAATTTTAAATCAAGAAGTATGGTGGAGAGGTTGTGTTTAAGGAATAATAATGAGTATGTGTACCCACCCAGTATTTTGCTAAAGGCAACCCAGTATGTATGTAAGGGGAGACATATCGGTTGAGGATCTGGTATGGTATAAGGCCAGTTTCTGATTTTGGTGAAATGATAAAAGGTTAGGTGGTATTATGGTGAGTATCTGTCCAATTTTATGGTGTTGGGATCTCGCACAGAGAAGTCCAGTAATGTCGTTCAGGTGCAGCCATAGTCGCCGAGCTAGGGGGGTAGTTTACCCATGATGTGTTAAGAATTAAAGGGGGTTGTTGGCGCCATATCCTCACCGATCCTCTTAGGTTTAGCAATGAGAGTTTTTATGCTCTTGGGCATAAAACCTCTCATTGGTGGGGTATTGTAACGGGGCAAAAGAGGGGTAAAACCAATTTTAAAATGTGATTTGAATATTCTCAATTTTATATCGCCCAAGTGTAGCGTCGAGACGGGTGTGAATTGGCATTGGAATGTGCAGTTTGCAACGAGGGGGCGCACGCGTTTTCAACCGCACACACAGTCGGCCAAGTTTCTCACGCTAACGGCACGAACTGGTACATTCTTTCTGGCCCGGGGCACGGAAAACAAAGGCAGTCGGCAATTAACATCTCAACGCAACGGACACGAGCAGTGTGTGCGTTCGCCGGCTGGACACAGTTTTAGTCTAACCAGTATATAAAAATGTAAATAGAAACAATATCGGTTATTACGTAGTGGCGGCTGCAAGCGGTTCTCAGTAAAAGGCCTGCGGGCCAAAGTTTATTAAAACTTCCAAAATATGGACTAGAGAGTGATACTAATAAAGGTAGAAGCAGTGCTAATTCAATGATGTAATAATTTTAAACACAGACTTTTTGGACCGAATACAGTGAAAGTTTAAAGTGAGAACGTGACTAAATTTTAATTACGAAAACTTTTTTGGACGAAACAGTAAACCATCAAAACGACAGAACCACAACAATTGACGTCTGGATCCACATTAAGGAAGTAGCCACACGTAAATCCCTTTTAATTGATTATAACATTTTTTTGATTAAATGAGCTCTTTAACATAAATGGGGTGTAACGGAATGGGTGTGTGAGTGAGCAAGATGCTGGGTTGTCTTACTATAATTTAATTAATATTTTACGGTAAGGTTTGAAATTAGCTATTAGAATGTTTACCATGTTAAAGTAGCTGAAATGTTGGTTTTGTATTTTTCGAAGGAAAAGTAATTAAGAAAAACAGTATCAGTTTTGAGAAGAATATGCGTAATAAGTAAATTTAAAAGAAAATTAAAACAAATGTTGAAATCGAATAATAAACAGAACTGATTAACGTAGCAAAACAGCCTGTTTATTGTGTAACGAACCCAGTAACCTATCTTACAGACTGCGAGTTCGTGTAAAAGGATCCTGGAACCTGAACAGGTAAGAATTATGAGAATTGAGAATAATGTTAAAAATACATTTATATTTCTTTCATAAACTGTTGATTAAGATTGAAGCATCTCAATGGTGCCCAAACATGGACTGCTTGTACGAAGTATATTTCGTATAGGCTATGCCTACTCGCAGATGTAAGAGACGTTGGTGGGAGTTGCATATGAATTAAAATTAAGTACAGAGAAATAAGAGTATGTTATAATATGATTGCTAGATGTATTATGAACAAGTAAAAAACTAAATAATATGAAAAATGGATACTAATAAATGTAATGATGAAAACGTCAGCTTAACTGACATTGAAACAGAGAGCTCAGTAAATGTTGAAGTAAGCGAGACCGAATCAATGAATATGAGCGAAATAAATGCTGAATCAACACCTACAGTCAGTAGAGTACAAAAGTTGTCATTAGATGACATATTTAATTTTATGAAAGCTCAAGATGTGAAAAATGAGAATAGACTTACTGAAATTAATAGTAATTTTAATGATAAATTTGATGAGTTAAGAAGCGAAATACATGAACAAAAATTAAAATGTGAAGGGAATTTCAATGAATTAAGAAAGCAAAATAATTAATTAAAAAACGATATTAATGAAATTAATAAGCGTTGTGAAAGAACTAATGAGATATTTGCCAGTAAATTTAACGAATTAGAACAGAGTATTGAGAAAATGGGAGAGTGGCGAACAGATAGAGGTAAGTGCAAAATAAATGAAAATAATGGAGATATATGTATTAACAGTAGTGGTGGTAGTTTAGATGCAAAACAGGTGGCGGTAGACAAGGTGAGTACTGATAATTATAATGATGAGTTAACGAGTGACAACAGTGGTATAATTAAGGACGTGGTGTTAGAGAGTAAGGTTGTGAGCAGAGAAAGTGTTGATGAAATGGGGAGTGTGTGTGTGAAGAGAGGTTAGGTGGGCAAAGGGCAGATTTTTCCCAAATGTATAGTGAAACAGGGGTTTCACCATGGTGTTATGAGGACAAGGTTTCCTCCGGTAGTTGTGTGGGAGACATGGTGTCTCAAAAGTCCCTTAATTTTTTGTGGTGTTCTTGAAAGTGCCAAGACGTATAATAAGTTTGTTGTGCCCTTTGCATGGTATGAAATAGGTCAGTGGGGTTGTGACAGGGGTTATGATGGTGAGAGATATGTTGAGATCGAGTTGTGTGTAGATGGGGAGATAAAAGTATTTAAGTCAGGTAGAAGTTATAAAGAGTTGATAGAGAGGTTATGATTGGAGAAAATAAACTATATGAAATACTTACCTTATGAAATAGAGATAGATGATTATTTAGATGATACTGTTGTAAATGATAGACTCTTACCTGATGTTGCGATGGTTGTAGTGGAGGAATATGATGATAAAATAACTTACCTTATGTTGACTAAAAATACTGATGGAGACTGGACTAAAATTACCAATGTAGACGCGCTTTATGAATTAATGGGAGACAAAATGTAGTTAATTACTGTGTTAATATAATTAATGAAAGTAGTCATTACAATAATAATTATAATGTAATGTGTCGATAAAAATGACTTATGTTATAAATACATCAGGTTAATATATGATGATGGGGGTTAAATAAAAAATAAGTGAATGGACATTTTAAATATTTTAGTTTATGGTAATGACCTGGCTAGATTATGAAATGAGGTGTGTTAAACAGAAAAATAATGACAAGAATTTGTAAATAAATTTATAGTGAAATTAATTGCGTCTATGTTGTAAAGTGTGCTTTATGTAAACAATGTGTGTATGTAGTAGAAATAGATGTAATAATAATAATAATAATATTTTGGCGGACTAAATAACGAGAATAATTATGAAGGTGATAATAAATGAATTGTAATTGTTTTGGAGTAAGGTAATTAAAATAATTTGTGTTTTGAACAATTGATTGAATTAAATAATTTGAGATTAATTAATTAATTAATGTATAGATAAATTTTGATAATGAATTTAAATGATTTTCATGAGATTTGAACTTGATAATAAATAGTAAATGAATAAATATAAAATGTGTTAAGTTGTGGAGTCATATGATTGTTAAAATGTTTCAGAAGGTACATTGAGTTGTGTACATGATTTGGTGGTGACAAATGTTTATATTTTGTGTCTATGACAGTATATGAGTGATGTACTGTAAGTATGAAGTTTATAATACAATGTAAATAAAGTAAAATGTTTACATGTGTTTAAAGGTTTTAAATTAAATAATGAAATTAATTTGAGGTAGTTATAAATTTTCTAGTGTAATTTTAAATGATTAAATGAGAGCAATAATTAAGTTAGGCGATAATTAACTTAATGTAAAATGTTGTAAAAGTTAGAGTTTGGGTGACAATAATTATTTCAATAAGGCATTTATTGGTCAAAGGTAAGTTTAAATGGGTGTTATAGAAAATAAGAATTTTGGAATATAGGTAACACAGAAACAGGGTAATAGTAGGGACACAGTGGAGAGAGTGATTATATGTAGAGTAAGGGGAGTGATGTAATTGGGGAGTAAATAGATGGTGGTGAAATTTTGTAGTGAGGGTGGAGGTGTAAGGAGTCCTTAACGACAGGCGTTGTGGTGGGAGGGAATAGTTTAAATGGGGTTTGGCGGAGTTACCTGGGAAGGAACCAGGAACTAATAAGGGAATGAGTATAAGGGAGGGTACACACATCCTAGTTACAAAGAGGGTATAAGATATTTTATTATAAGAGGAGAATAAATTGAGGTAAGTGGAATTAGTGTTGAAAGGGATTATTATGGAGAGATTGGTGTCACCCTATGTAAATCTGTTAGTGATTGTTAGAAAGGAAGAAGAGGAGTAAGGTTATATTTAAATACCCATTGGTAAATCGAATTATTATGAATAACTAAGAATCACCCAAACCCATTAATGACCAAAATGGTAAATAAAAGAAAATTCATAGTAGAAAGGTAATAAGGAATGAAATGTGATGTAACATGAATGTTAATATTAAATTTGAATTTTTATAGAATTAAATGGTACAATAATGAATAATTAGAAGTTTGATATAAAAGTGTTGATGGAAATGATAATAGTAGTGTTTATAATTTTTGTACAAATTATTTAAATGTGAATTGTTTGGTTAAATGTAGCAATGATATTGTTCATGCATATTATGTTAGTATACAAGATTAATGGGTGATTTTGGGGGTTGTTTGGTGTTATTAGAAGTGAAAATAAATTGTGGAATGTAGAGACAGCAAATGTAGAAAGACATAAGTTTAGATATAGGTAGGCTATTGCAGTGGCGGCATGTGCCACTGTAGATAGCAGTAAGGGTTGAGGAGTAACGTCAAGGTGCGTTACCATCATCGGAGGCCGAAACTGGCGTATATATACTGCACAACCACTTATATAATTTTATATTATATGTTAATTGCTACCATGCAGTGTATTCTAAAGACGAAGTGAAAACATGCGAATGAGAGAAGATTTCCCCGCCTTTTCGGGCGATTACTGTCTTACCAGCACTAATCGTGGTTTTGGACGACAACCAGCTGTGGGCAGCAATTGTAAAACTGACCATGGTTGGTTGTCCTTGAAATTGGTGAAAATTGAAATTAACGGGGGGCCACTTAGGGGAAATCCCCGGAACTATGGAACAGCGGCTATCACCTTGTTCGAGTAGGAACAGCAAAACAGGTGATAGACCCGCCTTAAGGGTATAACTATGTAACATTTAGATATGATGATATCTGGCAATTTAAAAATGTAACGCCGAAGCAAGGACAGGAGATGCCAAAATTCCTCCAAAAAAAAGTCCGTTCTTGTGGAAGCAGCTGGACGCCACAGTTCAGTGGGGGGTTATAGTGTGTGTGGCAAGGAGGTTATTCAGGGGAGTAACGAACTAAAATTTGAAACTTAATGATGCTGACTAGCTGATAAGCTAATTGAATAATTTTATTTTGATACAAGAAATGATTACCGTAGATGATTTGTTCAGGAGGAATTGATTCAAATATGTTTTGCTCCATATGATAATTTTGTAGATGAGCTTACTGATTTTGAAAAAAAATTGATGCTAATGAATTTATTATGTTGTATTATGTTACTATTTTAATATGTTAGAGTGTAAGAATTATAAACATATGTTGTATATTTTTCATGTGTAGCGGGTCAAATTTTGGGTGTTTTTATTTTCAACAGTAGGGGATAATTATATTTTATTTCTTTCATTTTGGTGCGGGCTTGTAAAAAAGAAGTTGTGAAAATTATTGGGTAACCACATTTATTCCGTTATAATAGAACGCATTGCAACGATATTTTCCATGCAACAGCACGATGTTGAGCAACAGTGAGACAAAAGCGATACGCAGGTGTTATTGTGTAAGCCGGCAAGCAAAGCATTTACCTCCACCAAAATTCTAAGAACTCTGTATTTGTGTAAACAGCACACAGACGCAACTGTATCACTACACATCTGAGTGACGCAGCCAGCTAGAAAACCGGATGTCCTAGGACGAATAAAATTCCACAATGTACTGTTTGAGCGGCAGGAAGTCATGACTAAATCCGGTCTTTCCTATGACATCAGCGGAACCAAGTCCAATATCGGCCTCTGGACACACACATACACCAGCTATAATCTATGCATAAACTGGATATGCCGCAGCAAGTCAACTGTATACGGCGACTAAAACATGATGGCCGTGACTGCTCATTTCCCGCGACTCAAGGAAACACTTTGGGCAGTTCGTCACTGATCGCGTCTGGCCAGACACCGCCCTAAAGGGGCTCTTCAGATTTTTCCACGTTTCAGTCTTAAAACTCTGTTTTGTGAACTATTATGCGGCAGTGAAACCAATAGTTATCAATTAACAACAACCGTGAAATCCGGAACTCATCACAAAGTCAAAAATGAGAAAAACGAATAGTGCGAACTAAAACCGCGTGCCGGCTGGGGAGTGGTATTTTATATTATTAGATTCAATGTGTTAAAGGTTTGTTAATAATGTGAGAGTGTGTGATGCAGGCTGGGCTATCTACATAGATGTAAGTAATATAATTTAGGTATATCATAGTAAGATGTATGAACCAGGGTAACAAAATTTGGAAAACCATGTGAGAAAATTTATTGGAAAAATTTAACCTTTAACGTTGCAATATTTGATAATTAAAAATCATAATTTCTCTTCATAAAATGTGTAGAGTAAGTTATTTCGATAACCTTTAACACAGGTTTGCATCTGACGTACATGTTATCGAATTCTGGACCCGAATATAAGAAACCTTGCAGGTAGGTGGAAACTGTATTTTTGTATTATATATATTTAAAATGTAAATGAAGATAACACATGGTATAGATTGGTGTAATGTATCTAGGGTAAGGCCATTCACCTGACCCAGAGAGATCAGCTGATGATTGATGTCAGAGTCATGATAGGTTTTTAGTAATTGACTCATGGATTCTTTTGTCAGTTAATGTAATTGAATAATTTTGTGGTGTGGAAAATTGATAAAAGAAATATTTTTGGAAATTAAAGTTTTTTTGAAAAAAAAAAATATCTATGCTTGGCAGTAAAGAATTTTATGTTAAATTTTAAGTTCCAATATAAGTAGAGAAGTGGTCAGCTGATTCATGATGTGTATTTTAGGTTATCTTTGTAATCAAGTGTAGCGATTTTTTGAATCTATGGTAGACATAAGTTGTTTATTTTTATTTGTTTATTATGATTGTGAGCATCTAGTTAGTAAGAGTAGATATAACATAAAGGCATTTGAAGAATTTTGGAATTTTAAAGAAAATTATAATTAAAGTAAATAAAATGAATCACCTTAAAGGGGAATCTTTGATAAGGGATTTGGGTTTATTGCATTATCGAACAAAATTTACATAATTGAGTTGATTTGAACCGTAACGTACAGCCAATTAAATTGAAAATAAAATATAAAAATTTTTTGTGAATTTTAAATCAAGAAGTAATGTGGAGAGGTTGTGTTTAAGGAATAATAATGAGTATGTGTACCCGCCCAGTATTTTGCTAAAGGCAACCCAGTATGTATGTAAGGGGAGATATATCGGTTGAGGATCTGGTATGGTATAAGGCCAGTTTCTGATTTTGGTGAAATGATAAAAGGTTAGGTGGTATTATGGTGAGTATCTGTCCGATTTTATGGTGTTGGGATCTCGCACAGAGAAGTCCAGTAATGTCGTTCAGGTGCAGCCATAGTCGCCGAGCTAGGGGGGTAGTTTACCCATGATGTGTTAAGAATTAAAGGGGGTTGTTGGCGCCATATCCTCACCGATCCTCTTAGGTTTAGCAATGAGAGTTTTTATGCTCTTGGGCATAAAACCTCTCATTGGTGGGGTATTGTAACGGGGCAAAAGAGGGGTAAAACCAATTTTAAAATGTGATTTGAATATTCTCAATTTTATGTCGCCCAAGTGTAGCGTCGAGACGGGTGTGAATTGGCATTGGAATGTGCAGTTTGCAACGAGGGGGCGCACGCGTTTTCAACCGCGCACACAGTCGGCCAAGTTTCTCACGCTAACAGCACGAACTGGTACATTCTTTCTGGCCCGGGGCGCGGAAAACAAAGGCAGTCGGCAATTAACATCTCAACGCAACGGACACGAGCAGTGTGTGCGTTCGCCGGCTGGACACAGTTTTAGTCTAACCAGTATATAAAAATGTAAATAGAAACAATATCGGTTATTACGTAGTGGCGGCTGCAAGCGGTTCTCAGTAAAAGGCCTGCAGGCCAAAATTTATTAAAACTTCCAAAATATGGACTAGAGAGTGATACTAATAAAGGTAGAAGCAGTGCTAATTCAATGAAGTAATAATTTTAAACATAGACTTTTTGGACCGAATACAGTGAAGTTTAAAGTGAGAACGTGACTAAATTTTAATTACGAAAACTTTTTTGGACGAAACAGTAAACCATCAAAACGACAGAACCACAACAATTGACATCTGGATCCACATTAAGGAAGTAGCCACACGTAAATCCCTTTTAATTGATTATAACATTTTTTTTATTAAATGAGCTCTTTAACATAAATGGGGTGTAACGGAATGGGTGTGTGAGTGAGCAAGATGCTGGGTTGTCTTACTATAATTTAATTAATATTTTACGGTAAGGTTTGAAATTAGCTATTAGAATGTTTACCATGTTAAAGTAGCTTAAATGTTGGTTTTGTATTTTTCGAAGAAAAAGTAATTAAGATAAACCATATCAGTTTTGAGAAGAATATGCGTAATAAGTAAATTTAAAAGAAAATTAAAACAAATGTTGAAATCGAATAATAAACAGAACTGATTAACGTAGCAAAACAGCCTGTTTATTGTGTAACGAACCCAGTAACCTATCTTACAGACTGCGAGTTCGTGTAAAAGGATCCTGGAACATGAACAGGTAAGAATTATGAGAATTGAGAATAATGTTAAAAATACATTTATATTTCTTTCATAAACTGTTGATTAAGATTGAAACATCTCAATGGCGCCCGAACATGGACTGCTTGTACGAAGTATATTTCGTATAGGCTATGCCTACTCGCAGATGTAAGAGACGTTGGTGGGAGTTGCATATGAATTAAAATTAAGTACAGAGAAATAAGAGTATGTTATAATATGATTGATAGATGTATTATGAACAAGTAAAAAACTAAATAATATGAAAAATGTGTAATGTTTTATATAATTTTAATTAATTACCATTGATCTTAAACTCCCACTTACCTTCTATTTGTCACTCTCTGGCCAGATCGTCTAGTGGTGTAACCCTATTTTGTACAGCGAATTTACCAGCACAGAAAATGAAATTAGGTACTTGAAATGATTATTCACACACACATATATCAAGTGAAATAAAGTAATGGATTTATTCTTTTTAATACATTTCTTTATTCTCTCTTTTCAAATTTCTACTCTTTATCTTTTCTTTAAACAAATACTGATGCTAATTATACATCGGTTATTTAATATAACTTTCCTACTCTAGTTAGCTTAAATATTTCTTTCTTATATCTATAGATAAGACAGCCCAGTATCTGCACATTCTCTCATTCACACCCATACCATATTTAAGTTAGCGCTCTTTTTATTTAAATTCTCATAATTAAATTGTGTAATATACGGTTACGTGGTATCAGCGTCCCTGCAAGTCACTTGTTGATCTCGAGAAATTTTGTTCACTTTTGTCCGAATGTTTCCCACTGTTAATTTTGAGTACTTTAATTCGTTTTAGTCACTGTTAACTGAACTCATACTCTTGGTATAACTCTGTGTTTTGTTATTCGTTCACATTATAAAATTTTGAAGATATTACACTAAAGTTTAGGCTCACGCCTATGTGTTCACCCGGCCGGGGAAAGGTTTCTTAGTCGACTCACTTTTAACTATTTTCCCATTTTTAATAATAGATAAAACTTTGCCTGGCCGGCGACGCACACCACGACCGGCGTCCGCTGCACTTAGTTCTTTTTTGCCGACTGATGCAATGGCGGGTAATTAAATCCCCACCTTATCTGACTGTTTCTGGGCACATACATGGCCACTGCGATTACTAAGCTTTTCGTCACCATTTAGGTAGCATGGTTTGGCATTGGGCACTGGCGTTGACGATGCTGACTGGCGAAAATAGTGAGGCTGTGGAAGGCGTGGCCTCTAAGAGTATCCGTCAGCAACGAACCGCATGGAACAAAGTTTTCGTCTCGCCATTTTTCGTGGTGTCCCTTTGGATTCTGATCTGCGTCGTCCACGCGCGCATGGTCATGTTGCGCTATAACATCTTTACTTGCGTTATAACATAGGGAACCCGCATTAATTGGTTCAGCCAATTATACAGGCTGCCTTCGTTGTAACAAGCTGAAAATTAATCAGATCACTAAAACAAGTAATATACAAGGAACTTTGGGGGGGGGGTAGTCTGCTGATTTATGCACTCAATTTAATATTGTACTAAAGATGACATCTCTTTATTTATGTCTATTTGATTATACATAACATATCAACTTTTAACTTACAGTGAAAATTGTAATGGGTTTTCTACATTAAGATTTATAATACAGTTAGCGCATTTTACCTTGGATCCGAGTTTATATGTATTACTTAAGAATTTAAAGTTTACTCTACTCCATTAATGAATTACTTTATTACTCTTTATACCATTTGAGGAATGGTTTCATTTAGTAGTGCAATGTTCCAACGCTACATCACACGTGTTACTTTACAACTTATGGTTACTGAAATTACTTGTTACAACATTTATTCTTAAACTTTAGAGATTGTCATTTTAAAGTCTTTTAGTTTACAATTACTTCTATTTCAAAAGATACATATCCACGGAAGACAAGCCTCCGCGTCACCTCTTAGTTAAGGGTTTTAGTCCTTGTCCTCCACGCGTGATTCTTAGGTCCTCTCTCTCTGTAGTGGGTTGTCATCGTTGTAGACTTTCTGGTGAAGGTCCTCGGACTCAACTAATGTTGATTCGGATGTTACGGTGTCATGAAGTCATCCTGTTTCTCGGTGGTATTGTAAATACAGTTGAGGTCTTCGTCTTCACACTTTACAGTTATGCACATCACATTTGGTAATAGTATGGTTGTATCTGAATTTACATATACAACTCTAAAATAACTTTAACTATATTTCTTACTGGGAGATGTCACCTTACGCACTTAATTTTCTACATTACTTTTTCTGTTACACACTACATTCTCTTTATATAACTCTTCACACGGTTATTTGAAACTAATTATTTTTGTACAAATTATTTAAATGTGAATTGTTTGGGTAAATGTAGCAATGATATTGTTCATGCATATTATGTTATTATACAAGATTAATGGGTGACTTTGGGGGTTGTTTGGTGTTATTAGAAGTGAAAATAAATTGTGGAATGTAGAGACAGAAAATGTAGAAAGACATAAGTTTAGATATAGGTAGGCTATTGCAGTGGCGGCATGTGCTACTGTAGATAGCAGTAAGGGTTGAGGAGTAACGTCAAGGTACGTTACCATCATCGGAGGCCGAAACTGGCGTATATACACTGCACAACCACTTATATAATTTTATATTATATGTTAATTGCTACCGTGCAGTGTATTCTAAAGACGAAGTGAAAACATGCGAATGAGAGAAGATTTCCCCGCCTTTTCGGGTGATTACTGTCTTACCAGCACTAATCGTGGTTTTGGACAACAACCAGCTGTGGGCAGCAATTGTAAAACTGACCATGGTTGGGTGTCCTTGAAATTGGTGAAAATTGAAATTAACGGGGGGCCACTTAGGGGAAATCCCCGGAACTATGGAACAGCGGCTATCACCTTGTTCGAGTAGGAACAGCGGCTATCACCTTGTTCGAGTAGGAACAGCAAAACAGGTGATAGACCCGCCTTAAGGGTATAACTATGTAACATTTAGATATGATGATATCTGGCAATTTAAAAATGTAACGCTGAAGCAAGGACAGGAGATGCCAAAATTCCTAAAAAAAATTCCATTCTTGTGGAAGCAGCTGGACGCCACAGTTCAGTGGGGGGTTATAGTGTGTGTGGCAAGGAGGTTACTCAGGGGAGTAACGAACTAAAATTTGAAACTTAATGATGCTGACTAGCTGATAAGCTAATTGAATAATTTTATTTTGATACAAGAAATGATTACCGTAGATGATTTTTTCAGGAGGAATTGATTCAAATATGTTTTGCTCCATATGATAATTTTGTAGACGAGCTTACTGATTTTGAAAAAAAATTGATGCTAATGAATTTATTATGTTTTATTATGTTACTATTTTAATATGTTAGAGTGTAAGAATTATAAACATATGTTGTATATTTTTCATGGTATAGATTGGTGTAGTGTATCTAGGGTAAGGTCATTCACCTGACCCAGAGAGATCAGCTGATGACTGATGTCAGAGTCATGATAGGTTTTTACTAATTGGCTCATGGATTCTTTTGTCAGTTAATGTAATTGAATAATTTTGTTGTGTGGAAAATTGATAAAAGAAATATTTTTGGAAATTTTTTTTTTTGAAAAAAAAAAAATTTCTATGCTTGGCAGTAAAGAATTTTATGTTAAATTTTAAGTTCCAATATAAGTAGAGAAGAGGTCAGCTGATTCATGATGTGTATTTTAGGTTATCTTTGTAATCAAGTGTAGCGAATTTTTGAATCTATGGTAGAAATAAGTTGTTTATTTTTATTTGTTTATTATGATTGTGAGCATCTAGTTAGTAAGAGTAGATATAACATAAAGGCATTTGAAGAATTTTGGAATTTTAAAGAAAATTATAATTAAAGTAAATAAAATGAATCACCTTAAAGGGGAATCTTTGATAAGGGATTTGGGTTTATTGCATTATCGAACAAAATTTACATAATTGAGTTGATTTGAACCGTAACGTACAGCCAATTAAATTGAAAATAAAATATAAAAATTTTTTGTGAATTTTAAATCAAGAAGTAAGGTGGAGAGGTTGTGTTTAAGGAATAATTATGAGTATGTGTACGCGCCCCGTATTTTGCTAAAGGCAACCCAGTATGTATGTAAGGGGAGACATATTGGTTGAGGATCTGGTATGGTATAAGGCCAGTTTGTGATTTTGGTGAAATGATAAAAGGTTAGGTGGTATTATGGTGAGTATCTGTCCGATTTTATGGTGTTGGGATCTCGCACAGATAAGTCCAGTAATGTCGTTCAGGTGCAGCCATAGTCGCCGAGCTACGGGGTAGTTTACCCATGATGTGTTAAGAATTAAAGGGGGTTGTTGGCGCCATATACTCACCGATCCTCTTAGGTTTAGCAGTGAGAGTTTTTATGCTCTTGGGCATAAAACCTCTCATTGGTGGGGTATTGTAACGGGGCAAAAGAGGGGTGAAACCAATTTTAAAATGTGATTTGAATATTCTTAATTTTATGTCGCCCAAGTGTAGCGTCGAGACGGGTGTGAATTGGCATTGGAATGTGCAGTTTGCAACGAGGGGGCGCACGCGTTTTCAACCGCGCACACAGTCGGCCATGTTTCTCACGCTAACAGCACGAACTGGTACATTCTTTCTGGCCCGGGGCGCGGAAAACAAAGGCAGTCGGCAATTAACATCTCAACGCAACGGACACGAGCAGTGTGTGCGTTCGCCGGCTGGACACAGTTTTAGTCTAACCAGTATATAAAAATGTAAATAGAAACAATATCGGTTATTACGTAGTGGCGGCTGCGAGCGGTTCTCAGTAAAAGGCCTGCAGGCCAAAATTTATTAAAACTTCCAAAATATGGACTAGAGAGTGATACTAATAAAGGTAGAAGCAGTGCTAATTCAATGAAGTAATAATTTTATACATAGACTTTTTGGACCGAATACAGTGAAGTTTAAAGTGAGAACGTGACTAAATTTTAATTACGAAAACTTTTTTGGACGAAACAGTAAACCATCAAAACGACAGAACCACAACAATTGACGTCTGGATCCACATTAAGGAAGTAGCCACACGTAAATCCCTTTTAATTTATTATAACATTTTTTTTATTAAATGAGCTCTTTAACATAAATGGGGTGTAACGGAATGGGTGTGTGAGTGAGCAAGATGCTGGGTTGTCTTACTATAATTTAATTAATATTTTACGGTAAGGTTTGAAATTAGCTATTAGAATGTTTACCATGTTAAAGTAGCTTAAATGTTGGTTTTGTATTTTTCGAAGAAAAAGTAATTAAGATAAACAGTATCAGTTTTGAGAAGAAAATGCATAATAAGTAAATTTAAAAGAAAATTAAAACAAATGTTGAAATCAAATAATAAACAGAACTGATTAACGTAGCAAAACAGCCTGTTTATTGTGTAACGAACCCAGTAACCTATCTTACAGACTGTGAGTTCGTGTAAAAGGATCCTGGACCCTGAACAGGTAAGAATTATGAGAATTGAGAATAATGTTAAAAATACATTTATATTTCTTTCATAAACTGTTGATTAAGATTGAAATATCTCAAGGTTATTCGTAATACTGGTAAGCACAGTGCAATGCACGTTCAGATTGAAATCCTTGTAACGAGAATCCAGCCTTACCCTGGTACTAAAGTCAGCTTGACATTAGGAATTGTTTATACCAGTGATGGGTAGTTGAGACTTGGTTAATTTTAGACCCATGCGGCGTGTGAAACTCATGGTAAAGAAGTTTGCCCGAGATCCTGAATCTAATAGAATCCTTACTGGATGCTTCCTACCGGCTTGGTCCGTTGTCATGCAGACAGCGGTGGATAATAGAATAGATTTGTTTGTTTCTAATTTGAGGGAAAATTGATTGTTGCCCCTGCTTGAAGTGTTACTGCCTGATATATGGATCATTGTATGATGTCGTTTAGCACATGTCCTACAAGAAAATTTGGAAGGACAGTGTGAGGGCTCATGGCCTGGATGCATGCAATTTAAGCAAAGTTTGTATTTGACTAAAATGTTGTTTCGCTCAGAGGGAGATATAGCCACAAATTGTGGGCATTCAGAGAGTCTATGTTTACCGCGACATAGCTGACAAATGTTATTGTTGATATGAGTATGAAATGTTGACCTAGTGAGCTCAACGGGTTTAATAGTCTTGCGATAGGGAATCTTATCGCTAACTTGTATTCTGTTTGCTGAACTGGTCGAGGCACCGACGTTTTGTATTAATTGCCTTCTACCATTTAAAAATTTAATAAAATTGTTGAAATTAGGGAATCGCTCGTCGGATAGACTTTCCTTCCATAGTCGGCATGTCTGGTTATCGAGTTTCTGCGTTAAATATTGAACAAAAATAATTTCAAAAGTATTTACAGGTAAACTCAATGAATTCAAAGCGTTTATATTTGCGGTGATTTCGTCAATAAATTTTAAAATGCCAACCATGGACTCTTGCTGAATGGACTTCATGCCCAAGACATTCCCTATATGATACGCTGAGACAATTAATTTACTATCATACCTGGCCTTCAATAGATCAGTGGCTACCGCATAATTATCATTGGTGATTGGGAGAGACTTTATTACATTTAAAGCCTCATTCCTTAGTGAAGAATGTAAATAATGTAATTTCTGGATGTCCGTGAGGTCAGTTCTGACGTGTACTAACCTCCAAGAACATGTTGTAATAATGCTGCCAATCAATAATGTTGTCTGAGAAGCAGGGCAATTTAATTGGCTCTAACTGAATAGGGGATATTTTAATTGGCATAACTTCCGCTTGATTTAATGGTTTTTTGTTAACAGTTAACTAACAACAGACTGCTATGAGCGTGCGGAAGATGCTGGCAGCAGTTTAGCGGGGGGAGTGAGATCACTGCACGCACACGCCGTTAGATTGCAAATATTAAAAGTACAAAGTTTAACAACTGTTATACAGCATATTTTGAGTGTTGTTGGTACAATCTTGCTGATTAACCATTTGAGAGACAAATTGTGTATACAAAAAAGATTGTTATAACAGGATGCAGCTATAGCTAAGGAAAACAAGAGAGCAGCTCACGCAGCTGCTGCCGCCGCTGCTGCAGCTGCTGGTGCTGGTGGTGGTGAAGGCAGTGTTGCCAAATCTCCTTCAAACTTCTCATGTCACAGCTATGAGCTCTTTGTGGGGCAAGAAAAAGGAAACACAGATGATAACAATAAAGAAAAACTGAGCATAAGATCAGATTCGCTTAGCCAGGGACGACCATCAACAGGAAACAAAGTACGGAAAGTTAGTGCGGTAAGTTTTCATATTCCATAGCTAGTCATTTTATTATCAGTTTGTTTATAAATTTTTTTTAATTCACTACCAAAGTGTAGTATACACTTTCGTCTACTTTCATAGACAATGCTTTGTGACTTTTTTCTTTTTATTGTAATAATTTTTTCCGTTTTTTCTATTTTCAAATTCTGCAAGAATAACATTTAATTATATAAAACTTTAAAACTTTTGTCTGCTTGTTCAGTTGAACTCTGTGTATTAAATACAGTTTTGTTTTTATTTTATAGTAAATAAATAAATATATAAGCAAATAAACAAATTAAACAGGATTCATCCAAACAGGTTGCTGTTGCTTGATATGATATATTAGTAAAGGGTGTTGTTCTTCTTTAAAGACACTATGGGTTAAACAAAACTTTTATTGAACATTTTAAACAGTTTTCTACCACCTGCGTGACTACACCTCAGTATATTGTTTTCTATGCTTAACACTGAGTGAGCACCATCTCTTCACCAAGGCAAATATTTGGCAGCTACCCAGTGCTTTAAACCAGTACGAGCTTGTGGTTAGTATCAATTACAAGTTGGATACCATGGCAGTACTGTTCTTTAACTAGGGATTGCAAAAACTAGTGCCACAGTATGACATGCAAGTGATTGAATTTGGATGGCAATTATGTGAGAAAGTAACATGTAACACATATGTATATAATTTCCATGAGTAAAAAGTAAACGTTTTTTTGTGATTAATTTGTTTGGCCAACCCCAATCATCAGAAGTTAACTTTTTAGTATGCCATGTAAATATTAAGTATTAAGTCAAATTGGGCATTAATAAATTTTGGATTAAAACAAATTCAGTAATTTTATATAATAACTACCAGTTAGTAGTTAGATGATTGTTATTAGTTTGAATTAATTTCATTTACAAAAATGAAGAAAAATGAAACCCTTTCCAATAGCATAATAATTTTTTAGTGTGAGGTTATTTTTTATTGTAAAGCCTTTCTTTAAAAAATTGTAGTACATGTTGACCATCTATGTCCCCTTCTTATATTCTCTTTGTTTTGCCTATTCATCAGTTTTCAGTCCCATCCCTTCCATTTCTTTTGAAACAATTTCCATGTTTTACCTTGTGGTCTAATGTTTCATTATTGTCTCTAGTAAGAGAGATGCAGCTTTGATCTCCATGGGAGTTCAGTGCAGTGTTCAGCTTGTTGACACTAAGGTTGAATGAAGCCAGCTGGATAGCTGTAGTATCCACATTGTGTGAATATCCACACAAGTGTATGTCCACATTGGACTGTTTTTAGGAATGAACTACAATGTGTAGGGAATACAAGACATATGGTGCTCGTTCACTATAGCACAGTGTAATGCCAAGACATGACCAGCCTGTTTAGAATTGGCATAGACAAAACAAAACAATTATAAACAGATAATTATTACTGAAAAATTGGCATGAACTGCAGAACCTCAACTAACACCAGAAAATTGACAGACCAGGGTTTAGGCGGTCTCAAGCAACCACAACATAATTATTATAATTTCTAAGACATGTGGCTTCAAAAATAATTTTGCCCATGGACTTTAAATGTTTAATTTCATTTTGTAGGCAGTACTAATTTGTCTATTTTACCTATATTTAACTAGTGATCAGCAATGTTATACAAAAAATATATAAAATTCTTTGTCCTTTAAGATTTAATGTTGTACAATTTAGCTACATATTGATCGCGGTGTTGTTAATTTATTATTTGTGTTGTTACTGTAGCTTTAGTGTGTATCTTGTACATGTTTATGCATTTTTATTTTACCAAATAAACATGTGACAAACTTTAAAAAGTTTAAAAATGTGACAAGGATTTAAAAAATTATTTATTTGCAGCTTAGCAAAATGTTCTCACCTTATCTAATGTTTCACGTTTATCATCCATATTCCTAAGTATCCCTGTTGTCTTTTAAGATATACTAATCATTTTTAATATTTGTGATGATCTCCAACAAATTTGGCATACAATTCGGGCCAATAGTGTTTTTAAAAAGGAGACTTGTAAGTTAGGTTATTGAATTCATAAATTCCTTTATGATTACCTTGCAGACTACAACTGATCAGTGTCAGTGAATTATTATTATTTGTTTGTTTGTTTATATTTTGACTGATACTTCAGATTATAAAAATGCACATAGTTCAACAGACACTGGGCCCTGACATATGTTACAGTCAGTGTAGCTTTAGCTTTATTTGGTTTATGAGTTACGGTACCAGAAAAAGTAGTATTTTTTTTGGCTTTCAATTTTGTTCAGATTTTTCAGTGATTCACTTGTTGCTAGTTTCATTTTAATTTATTAGTTTTTTATTTTTGTATCATGTAATTATAAAAGTTAATATCAGAGTATAACATATAAAAACATGACATAAATCTAAAAACGTCTAGTTCTTAATTTGAAAGTCTCAATAAGTAGGTATTTTTATTAATTTTTAATTTCTTTAATTAAAAAAAAATGACGTTATTTGTTAATTAAAATTCTTTTAATTTTATTTGAAATAAGATATTGTATAATTATTTTACCTCATGTATGATAATTCTTGTGGCTTAAACCTCTCACTAAGCCTAAGGGGTAGATGTTTATCAGAAAAAATTAAAGAATTCAAGAATGTGTGATATGAATGTAAGTGAAACAATAAATAAACTTTATTTATAAGTTTAAATACTTGTATATGTTATGTTGCGTAATAATGTTACTATGGTCATAATAACCATCATCATTAATTTTATCCCTCGTATCAATATAGTATTCAAAAACATTATTGCCTACTATTAATTCCAAAATCCTGTCGACATTTGGTATGGTCAATTCTCCCTCAGTATCATCTGTTACGATTAAATCTTTTATAATTTCTTTAGTATAGTAATCATCTACTACGAGTAACCCCATCTTATATACAGGTAAGTCATCAGCATTGTTATCACCTCTTGCTGTGCTAACTACATCGCCAGGTAAGAATTCAATATAATCATCAACTCTCTCACTATTCACTCTCTCTCTTAATTCTTTATAACTTCTACCAACCTCAAACAACTCTATCTCCCCCTCTCTCTCAAAATACCTCTCATCATTACACCATTTCACACTTTCTCTATCATTCCATGCAGAGGGTACTACTACATAAAAACACCTCCTGGTTTTTCCAGGAACACCACAAAAACTCAGGGAACAACTTGAAAACACATCGTTTTCCACTAAGGGACACTTGCCCTTCAACACCTGTGAACACCGTGGTTCACTATAAACCCGGGGAAAATTTACCTTCTGCCCCATATCCACAAAATAACTCTCTTCACATTCTCTCTCTAACTTACAAACACTGATTTCTACCCCTTCACAACCCCCTACTCCCATTACTCTCTCACTCCCACTTACTATCTCTATATTCTCATCATCACTATTTATTTTCATTGTGTCACCTTTAAATACCCCGTTTTCAACTATCTTACCACTTACCTTGTTAATTATTTCTGCGTTATTATTCGTAATTATATCACCATTTTTCTCACCTGTTTTGACACCAATGTCGTCTGTTACTTTGTTATTTCCATTTATACTATCTTTACTTACCTTATTCTCGTTTACTTGGTCTGTTTCTCTACCATTTTCTACCCCCACTACACTATCATCATTATCATCGTTATTCGCTATTTTATTCTCTAACACTACCTCTTCAACTATGTTACCATTATTATTGTTTGTATTCTCATTTACTTTATTTCTATCTCTTTTCCACTCCTCGTTTTGTTTTTTCATATCATTAATCATTTGTTTTTGTGAATTTATTATCTCATTCATCTTATTATATATCATTTGCAACAAATTCATCCTACCTTCTTTTGATGTACCTACGTTGGCCTCCTGTACATCAGCCATGTTTAAAAAATGTATTTATATTCTACCTCTTAACAAACTACAACCCTTCTCATACACACTAGTTACACATATTAACTCACAATACCCGCTAAAAAACATCAACACCAATATATTACAGTAAGCAGATAATTCACCCACTACATAGCATTAACAAAACATAACCCCATATTTGCGTCTATTTTTTACGCATATACAATTTTCTTTATTTATCCCAAACAACCATCCTGTTTCTCAAAACAGGTCCACATTTGCATAAATTTCATTTATGCAAATGTCCCAGCTTCGGGAACCATTGAAACAATTTAATTTCCTTTTATACGTTTATAAGTGAACTTTGTTTACCAATATTAACTTTCGGCTATTGTAGCCGCCATGTTGTTCAGTACCAACCTTGAAAATTCACTTACCAGGTCCAGGATTCGAGGTTGGACGAGCTGAAAAGCAAGATGTTTGTTTGGAATAACTAATAATTCATTTACTAATGCTCAAATCAAACTTGCTTTATTACAATTTGAAACCCCATCAGATTCATCCTTTTTCAATTAAACAAAAAATTTGTAGATCCATGTTTTTCGGTATCCAAGCCACTTATAGTATATAATTAGTAAAATAGTTTACCTTTTTCTTGTCCGTCTGGTGGCATTTTCTCTATATTTAATTTCAACGCGTTTCAGGACATATGTCCCATCATCAGGATATCCCTTGTTGAAGTTCGTCGATCGTTAAAATATTAAAAACACTGTATATACAATTCTACACATAACAATAAATATAATATAAACATAAAAACACATAAAATACCATGTCGTGGTGCGCACCACCGATATCGTGTGTGTCTCAAATCTGGGTATTTTATGTGTTTTTATGTTTATATTATATTTATTGTTATGTGTAGAATTGTATATACAGTGTTTTTAATATTTTAACGATCGACGAACTTCAACAAGGGATATCCTGATGATGGGACATATGTCCTGAAACGCGTTGAAATTAAATATAGAGAAAAGGCCACCAGACGGACAAGAAAAAGGTAAACTATTTTACTAAAAATTTGTACTTTCCTTTTAATCCCGTTATTATATACAAAATACTTCTTCTCCCTCTCTTACATTTTTTCTTTAGTAATATTCAAATAAAAATAATATAAATTGCTACAAACTTAACTTTATCTAACGCACACCAGCGCTTCCATTCACACACACACACACATACACCCTAAGACTTTAGGAGATCTCCATTTTAAATAAAAAGATAGTTGTAATTATAAGTGCCCTGATTATGAATATTTAGTTTTATCCTCGTTGATTACCTAGCTGATATGTCCGAAAGAGTCCAGCATCCTGACGTACTTCCCGTCGCTCCGCACATATTATTACTTTCACCGTTTTTTCATTTATTCACCATTTAAATCGAAACTGTTATTTCATTTTGTATTTTTTAATAAAACTGATTTTCTTTCGCTTTTACATTTTTGTTTGTTTGGGCGCGCCCAAATTTTGTCCGCGGACTTATACGGCCATACAGTACGAGTTGTTATTGCAGACTGGGCGAAATTTACTGTCTCAATTTCTGAAGTAGTGAGGGAGTCACGTGACTTCAATCTTTTGTTCTTTTGAGTTTTGAGGCCAGTTTTGACGGGATTATTAATTTGAATCTACATTCCAGCTGTGACGTATAGCTGGGTTTGGCTCTGACATCATCTGGCGTGACTCCGGATTACATAGGTCAAAGTTTATACTGCTAAAAATAGCTGCCTCGCTTGCATTTTGCTGGTGACCTTGACACTATTTTGCTCACTTGCCTGCGTCGTTATAATTTAGGAATAAAATTTTACAATTATTATGTCGTGAACTCTTTTCACCAAATTACCCCGGGTAGACCTAAACTGTCCCGTTACAACGTTTTCTATTATGTTTATTTCTTAACCTGTGGGTATTATCGATTAATGGTAACTCGATGGTTGCTCTTTAACTGAATGGTAACTGATATTGCTAATTTAACAAATTGTTTATTGTTTATAATGTATGCCACTCCAAGGACTCAGTACAGAGTCACACGCACGCACACATGCATGCACGCACTCACGCACACACACAAACACACACCCACACTCACTCACTCACTCATATGTGCTCCTTACTCTGCCTCTCTAAGTACTTTATTAGTAGAACCAATTTCATTGTAACATAGCTGCTATACAAATTTCTTTAAAGCATATTTAAAATAATTTTAGTTTAGTTTTGTATATGTTGACTGTATCAGAATCACACATTTTTAATTCTATAAACCAGTCTAGTATTTTATTTGAGTCTGTTATAATAAACTATGTTGTAAAATTTATACATAATACATATAAAATAATGTTTAATACAAAACATTTAATAAAAAATATAAAATACATAAATACTTATATCAGTAGTACAGCAAGGGGTGTTTGAGGGTTATCCCCCCAGAGGGATAAAGAAAAAATAAAAATATATAAATGTAGTCATATCAGCTGAATTAAATAATTAAGGCAATTAGCTATCTGAGTACAAACATTTTTAATTACAGTGTGCTATAGCAAGCATGACTTGTTTCATGTAAAAATTACTTGTTATTTAATGATTAAGGGATGATACAAATATTTTTCCTAATTTTTCCTGTTGTTATATACCAAGTGGGAAAGAGGTACACTCCAAATGTTTATTGAGCCTGCAACATATCCAACTTGGTTTATGGTATTTATAGTCCAGTAAATTATTCCACAATAACTTATAAAATTTCCATGTTAAACAGTTTATTGCATGCCACATTGGCTTTGAATCCCATATCCATTTGAAAACAAAACTACAATTACAGTCTTAAAATGTATCCATTATTCTGTACATACTCAAATCTAAGACCGAATGTTGTGTTTAGAACTCCATTTACAGACTCCCCTTAGCCTCTACTGGTGAACTGATTTGTAACAACTTTAACATAATGAGCCGTCAACAACATATTTGCACAACCATAGCGCAATTTTGAAATGTTTGTTTCTGAGGGCCTGTAGTGCCCATTTTGTAAAAATCATTAATTTCTGAGGCAAAACGAGTAGACTGATTTAATTCCATTTGGTGCAAATATTTACAGACACATACTTACAAAGAAAAAGTTTTAAAATATTAATTGTACAACATATTTAACACTGTCAGGGTCTGCAGAAGATGGGTTAAGATCTGTGCCTGTTTAATTGTATTGTTTATTTTATTCATATTGTAGTGTGTCATCTTCATTGTTTTATGGCTTTGTTAAATTTTAGACTTTAGAATCCTTTTAATCCACACTTCCTTTTTGGTTATAACAAAATAAATAGCAAGTAACAAATTCTTGTACTTTTAAAATCTCTTTCCAGAAGGAAATCTTTTCTGCACCCATGTGTATTCTGGTCTGTTGATGCATTTCATGAGTCATTATTTTAGCAGCAGACTTATATGATTTAGTATATTTTCATTTGATGTTAACACATTTCTATGCTGGGCTGTAAATTATTGTTCATCATCAAGTTAAGATACACCTGTTACAAATAATCATACGTGTGTTTGGGAATCTTGCGAAGTTTGAAGCCTATCCATCCAATAACATACTTTTCATTTGCCAAGTTAAGAGAATTACTAATCTTGTATTTTGGGCTGGGAGTTTGATGTCAATCTGAAATTTATGGCATGTTCTATACAATATTCTTGTGCATTTTCTATGTTTTCTTTTTACTTATTTCTTCTCAAGATAACTGTGAATTTTGTAGAACCCTAAAGTTTTAAATTCTATTAAAGTTTGGTAGTCTTAGTTTTCCAGTTATGTTTCTCAGTTGTTGGGCGTCAGCTTGTAACTTGCTTTTGTTCTATTTATTGTCTGTTTAGCTTTCTTTGTTAGCCTTTCACCATCAGTATGAAAACCTCAGATTTGAAAGTTGTTCAACAAATCTGGGTTACAGCAGCTTAGGCTGTCAGTCTTGTCCAGTGTATACTCCAATCATTAAAAATTTAATTTAAAACTATAGTAACTTATAAGGACATAACAACAACATATAGCAGACATTTTCAATTATTTCATATTTATGTTTTCCATGATTCTGTAATACCTACTGTCATGGATGTAGTCAAGATTTTGGATGGGGGGGGGGCAGAGGACTAAAGAGTTACCTAAAAAGTGCCGTGGGGGGGATAAGCAAATTGTTTTGTCTCGGTATGTTATTAAGGCTCGTCAGTATAACTATGGCATACCTATTATAGGAATCTAAGCTAAAAAGAAATTTTTAAAATTAATCCAAAAGGGAATTTTTAAAAGTTTTACTCTATTGATCCAAAGCAGTGGTTGTGTAACGGGCCTATTTTGGGGGTAATAAAGCAGTTTGTATATTTTTCATAAAATAAATAACATTTTTGAGTAATTGGGACAAAATGTATAAACGAGAGGTAAATTCAGTAGTAGCGACGAAAGCGACAGTGGCAACACTGCATGTGACAATTATTCGGTAAGATTTTATAAAACCAGTGAAACAACGAGCTGGAATTGTGCCAAGGTCAACAAATGACACACAAGCAGTATAACAAGTTATGTAACGAAACAACAGGCGAACGTTACGTCAGCGCCTTATATAACGCTGCTATGCAGGGTGTGTCTAGGCCAGCAGCGTTGTGACACACAGCAAACAAAGGCAGTCGGAAAACAACATCTGAACACCTCGGACGCAAACAACTGTCGCGTCCGCCCGGCTCGCCGGTTTTAGGCGAAGTTTTGTGTGTTCGCCGGCTGTGCGTGATTTTTGCGCCCGCATACAACGAAATGTGAATCTTTTATATATATTACAAGATACAAACAGTTTTTTGGCTAAATATTCATCCATAATTTTGACTAATTGCAGTAAATTGACAGTTCGGCCGTAAAATGTGAAAATGAGAACTATAAAACAGCAAACAGTGTACGCCATGAGGAGACACCCCAGTTGTCGAACTTCTCCGCATTAACAGGAAAGTAGACATTTCGAAATTAATTAAAATGCTGGTTTTTTTTATAAATTATAACGTATTTAGGATCCTGGGGTAGTATGTGAGCGAGTGTGGGGGTTTTTGTTTAATTGTATATATATTATGAAGCGCTGGTTTCCGTTATATTATAAGTAGGCGTAAGTTTATATATATGTATTCAAACTAGTAGGGTTAGGAATCAATTATTGTTCGGAATGTTATTTCAGTAAATTTAAGCCGAAAGGTGAACAGAAAATTGTCATGCTACAAAAAATAAAGTAACATTTATTTGTGCCTGCAAAATAGGTGTTTGTCATTACACTGCCAGTCGTTTTTCTCTGTCTAAGTACATCAGACGACACCCTGGTAAATAATTACATTTATTCATTAAAGGTAAGTGACCAAATTCAGATTTCAATAAATTAATAAAACTCGAAACGCTTTAATGGCGCCCGTTAACATGGACTTTGTAAATTAAGTTAACAAAAATTTTCAAACTGATCGAAATATGGCAGAGAAAAGCGAGAGTGTAAACTTATGTGAAGATCAAATATATTGGAACTTACCATCTGCGGCTTTCCAGAAACAGCGTCTTTATAAATTTACATGTTTCGGGACCCTTGTCCCATCATCAGAATTTAAAAGTAATTGTGTATCATTTAAATATGATACACTTGTCAAACACTTAAAATATTAAAATCTAATATAAAATAACTTAATATAACATATAATATTTACAACGAGTACGAAGGTTACCGATGTACATCGTATGAAAACCGACCGCGCACTAATCTATGTCTCGCTCCCACCACGACAGTAGCGCAAGGCAGTGTTGTACAATACATTTGATTTGAAGACCAATTTATCATTTAAAACATGCGGCTTGGTACCAATATTATTGTGTGCTTTATAAATTTCGTATTATTCAAGAGCGTTCAAATATCGCCCTTTCTTACATATGTGAAGGGGTTTCAAATTAGTTTTAAAATTTGTGTAGCTATGATTTTCGGAAATGAGGTGTTCTGCAAATTTTGACTTGACACTGTCCAAACTGTGAAAATGTGTAGGCGGCCTATGTTCTAAAAATCTTTTTAAAAAACCACGTCCTGTCTGGCCCACATAAAAAGCGTCGCAATCGTCACATATCAATTTGTAAACACCAGTTTTGTGTTCAAGGCTGGTGGTTCTGCGGACACGAAGATTATTCATAATACTATTAGTGGTCTTATAAGTGACCTTGATATTACTGGTTTTACCAAAAATTGACCCAAAGATCTGTGGCATAAGGTATGTGTACGGTGTTGCAATATATTTGCGTGTTGTATTTTCGCGTGTTTTACGTCCGATAATGTTGCTATGTCCTTTCTTATGTTTTCGAAGGATGTTATTCACCATATTGACATCATAACCATTAGCGACAGCAATGTGTTTAATGGTGTCCAACTCTTCACGGTATTCTTTATCACCGAGGGGCAAAGATAAAAGTCTGTAAATCATACTGTGGAAGGCAGCTAATTTTTGTGATAAAGGATGAAACGACTTAGCATGTATTACAATGTCAGTCGTTGTGGGTTTTCTATATATGTCAAATTGCAACTTTTTATTATTATTGTCCTTAGCAACAGTCAAATCTAGAAAATTCAGTTTACCATTTTCTTCACTTTCAAGCGTGAACCGCATTTTGTTATTGATATTATTCAAATGATTATGTAAATTATCAATTTGTCTTTGTGTACCTTTGTATATTAAAAAGGTATCATCAACATACCTGCCGTAAAATATTATGTTACTCCTGTGTTTGTTATTAGTAAGAATGAATGAATTTTCGAAATTATTTAGGTATATATCTGCAAGAAGACCTGAAAGTGGAGAACCCATTGCTAACCCATTTTGTTGTCTGAAAAATTGATTATTGTGGGTAAAGTAATTTTGATCAAGAACTAACTCCAAAATGTGCATCAATTCATTTATATTATTAATATCCAATTTATTAGTATTAATAAGGTTAATCCTAAGTATACGCAAGGTCTCCGCTACTGGTATATTCGTATACAAATCCACAATATCAAAGGAAAT
>CM068375.1:310780318-310870693 GCA_034769895.1 Magicicada septendecula
AGTAAATCAATGCTGTTGTTAATAATGAAATTTTGTATTTTATTGTTATAATCTTCACTGTCCATAATAACCACAGTATTGCCTTTGTCAGCTTTAGTGACAAGAGCTTTATTGTCAGATAATTTTTGTTTTAATCCTATTAAAATTTTCCGTTCTTTATTATAATTATTATTTGTTAAAGGAATAGAGGAATGAACATTATTATACCGATTTTTAATGATTTTATTAAATTTTTCGTTTATTAAGAAACGTGTCTGGTCTTGATCCTTCTGATCAACCATTGCCTTAACTAATAAATTGGATATTAATAATATAAATGAATTGATGCACATTTTGGAGTTAGTTCTTGATCAAAATTACTTTACCCACAATAATCAATTTTTCAGACAACAAAATGGGTTAGCAATGGGTTCTCCACTTTCAGGTCTTCTTGCAGATATATACCTAAATAATTTCGAAAATTCATTCATCCTTACTAATAACAAACACAGGAGTAACATAATATTTTACGGCAGGTATGTTGATGATACCTTTTTAATATACAAAGGTACACAAAGACAAATTGATAATTTACATAATCATTTGAATAATATCAATAACAAAATGCGGTTCACACTTGAAAGTGAAGAAAATGGTAAACTGAATTTTCTAGATTTGACTGTTGCTAAGGACAATAATAATAAAAAGTTGCAATTTGACATATATAGAAAACCCACAACGACTGACATTGTAATACATGCTAAGTCGTTTCATCCTTTATCACAAAAATTAGCTGCCTTCCACAGTATGATTTACAGACTTTTATCTTTGCCCCTCGGTGATAAAGAATACCGTGAAGAGTTGGACACCATTAAACACATTGCTGTCGCTAATGGTTATGATGTCAATATGGTGAATAACATCCTTCGAAAACATAAGAAAGGACATAGCAACATTATCGGACGTAAAACACGCGAAAATACAACACGCAAATATATTGCAACACCGTACACATACCTTATGCCACAGATCTTTGGGTCAATTTTTGGTAAAACCAGTAATATCAAGGTCACTTATAAGACCACTAATAGTATTATGAATAATCTTCGTGTCCGCAGAACCACCAGCCTTGAACACAAAACTGGTGTTTACAAATTGATATGTGACGATTGCGACGCTTTTTATGTGGGCCAGACAGGACGTGGTTTTTTAAAAAGATTTTTAGAACATAGGCCGCCTACACATTTTCACAGTTTGGACAGTGTCAAGTCAAAATTTGCAGAACACCTCATTTCCGAAAATCATAGCTACACAAATTTTAAAACTAATTTGAAACCCCTTCACATATGTAAGAAAGGGCGATATTTGAACGCTCTTGAATAATACGAAATTTATAAAGCACACAATAATATTGGTACCAAGCCGCATGTTTTAAATGATAAATTGGTCTTCAAATCAAATGTATTGTACAACACTGCCTTGCGCTACTGTCGTGGTGGGAGCGAGACATAGATTAGTGCGCGGTCGGTTTTCATACGATGTACATCGGTAACCTTCGTACTCGTTGTAAATATTATATGTTATATTAAGTTATTTTATATTAGATTTTAATATTTTAAGTGTTTGACAAGTGTATCATATTTAAATGATACACAATTACTTTTAAATTCTGATGATGGGACAAGGGTCCCGAAACATGTAAATTTATAAAGACGCTGTTTCTGGAAAGCCGCAGATGGTAAGTTCCAATATATTTGATTGAACAACACGTGGCTTGGTACTAAACATTTGGGATTTATTCCTTTTAAACATTATGTGAAGATGTTGTGGAGGGGTCAATTTTCAATGTTACGCAAGACAATTTAATATCGACAAATGTTAACGAGAGTGTAGACAATACAATACACGAATTAACGATTGAGACAGTAGACGCAAAAATAAGCGATAATGTAAATATTTTTAATCAGTTAGCGTTATACTGGAGATGATGTCAGGAGTGAAAGCTGAAATCAAGTCAGAAAATAATAATTTGAAAACTGAGATCAAATCGGAAATTAATGCCGTAAATATGAGTTTAAATGAAATGAAAACAGAAAATAATAATATAAACACATGTTTAAGTGAATTTAAAAATGAGATGAAATCAGAAAACGATAATCTGAAAACGAGTTTGAATAAATTTAAGATTGAAATAAAATCAGCAATAAATGCTCGTAACATAGAGTTGAAAACAGAAATAAACAAACAAGACCAAAAATTAAGAGAAATAGACAATAAGTTAGAAGAACAGAATAAGACTATAAATGATGAATTCAGAAGTAACTGTGAACCAGTTGATGCAGTTATAATTAATGTAGCTAGTTTAAAAAATAAACAAGCGGAACATGAGCGTGAAATAATTAAAGTCAGAAAAGACTTGAATGTAACCATTAATCAGAAATTAACTAATGTGAGTGAGAGAGATTTAGATAGAGAGTTGTGTGCAGAGAGAGAAATAGAATTATATAAGTTAAAAAGAAATTATGATGAATTGAGAAAAATATTAGAAGGGGTGAAGATGAACCATACAAAATGCTTACCTGTTGAAAGAGAGATAGAGAATTATTTTGATAATATTTTTATAAACGATAATGACTTACATGACATGATAGTAGAGGAATATAAAAGTGATAAAACAACTTACATGACATTGACCAATAATACTGATGGAGACTGGACCTTAATAACTGATGTTGACAAGTTGTATGAAATATTAATAGGGAATAAACCGATATGTTATAATGGCATGATGAATGGAGTAAAGTTACTGGATTATTATAATAATAATAATAATAACCAAGTGTATGTTGATAACAATGATGCATGTTACAAATATATTAGATATTTATATGACGATGGAGGCTGAGCTAAAATATCAGCGAATGGACATTGTTTTATATGGTAATTTATGGTAACGACCTTGCAGATTTGGACATATGAAGTGTGAAACAATTGAACAGTTATTGACGAATAATTTGTAAATATAATGTAGTGAATTCAATTATGTATATTATGAAATGTTAGGTGTATATGTAGTAGAAAAATGTTGTGGTAATAATAATAATATTATTAATATTTTGCATTCTAATTAAATAATCAAGATAAATATGAAGACAATAGTTAATGCTTTGTAAATTGTGATAATAATGGAAATATGTTGTGTTTTAATAATCAATTGAAGTAAATAATTTGAGATGTTTCAATATTGTGATTAAAGGTTATATGTTTGAATTTTATAATGAATTTAAATTGTTTGATGAGATTTCAATTTAATAATAATTAATGAATAAATAAATAAATGTTAAATGGTTTAGTTTGTGGAATAGCATAATGGTTAAAAATATAGATAAATAATAAATTTGAAAATTTTAAAGAACCTAATTACAGCAGGATAAATAATGGAGTAATGATATATAAAAAAGTTAATGAAAAAAGTACAAGCAAGAATATTTATCAGTTTTATATAAATTATTTAAAAGAGAATTGTTTGTTGAATGTATGCTAATAATCAAGGTTAATGTCTATTTGTGTATTATGTTATATTATATGGTTATGTCAAGATGTAAGGGGGGGTCATAGTGTGTGTGGCAGGGAGGTTACCCAAAGGGGGTAACGAATTAAAAAATTTTTTGTTGCATTTTAGTAATGATGACTCGCTATTAAATAATTTTGTTAAAATTTGAAAAAATAGATGCACTAGATATTTTATATATTGTGTTTATTATGTCTTATTGTGTTGATTGCATGTAGTATGTTAGGAATAAGGATTATAAAAATATAATAATAAGCTTTCTGTGTTTAAAGATTTTTACTAAAAATGAAATAAATTTATGATAGTTAGAATTTTCAATGAGTTATGAAAAAAAAAAAATTGAGAAACGAATTAATAAAAGTAAAGTGAGTTTAAAAGGTAATTTTATGATTTTATATGCAAATTTAATGATGTAAAGTGTGTAACATTTTAAATACGAATTGTTTATTTTAAGATAATAATAACAATGTGAATTATGAGTGTACTATGTTTTCTTATGTTATATTGTGTTTGTTAGTATAAGAGAATTTTATGAACTTAAATATTTTAAATGCATTTTAATTGGGGATGAGAAAAATGTAATATGGTAATGGGAAATGTTTATGAGTCAGTCGTCTGTTTATTTAAATTCTGATGGGAATCAGGGCAATGATTTTGAACTTTGGGATAAAGTTAACAAGAGAAAGTAGATAGAATGAGATTATGGAATTTTAAAAGGGGTATCATGTTGTTGTTAGGTTTTTGATATATATGTTAGCAGTTAGTGAAAAAACAAAACCAGTGCTTCTTAGCGCAAACCAGCACCGCTAGGGGGAAACAGATCAGGTGGGGATATGGTGTTGTATAAGGCCACTATTTGATATTTCGATTTGTTGTTTCAGTGTTCGGTGATGCTGTGGCGGCGGACCTGAGCTGGCCAGCGCGTCAGAGCAGGGGCGTTAAGTGTCTGTCTGACTCTACGGTGTTGGGATCTCGAGAGAGAAGTCCAGTATTGTCATTCAGGTGCGGTCACAGTCACCGGACCAAGGGTGAGTTGATTATGTTTTTTGTAAACCATACAGGGGGTTGTGGCGACATATCCTGGCTGATCCCTTTAGCAAGTATGAATGTGTCAATGAGATTTTTTATGCTTCGGCATAAAATATCTCATTGAGGGGGTATTGTAACGGGCCTATTTTTGTGGTAATAAAGCAGTTTGTATATTTTTCATAAAATAAATAACATTTTTGAGTAATTGGGACAAAATGTATAAACGAGAGGTAAATTCAGTAGTAGCGACGAAAGCGACAGTGGCAACACTGCATGTGACAATTATTCGGTAAGATTTTATAAAACCAGTGAAACAACGAGCTGGAATTGTGCCAAAGTCAACAAATGACACACAAGCAGTATAACAAGTTATGTAACGAAACAACAGGCGAACGTTACGTCAGCGCCTTGTATAACGCTGCTATGCAGGGTGTGTCTAGGCCAGCAGCGTTGTGACACACAGCAAACAAAGGCAGTCGGAAAACAACATCTGAACACCTCAGACGCAAACAACTGTCACGTCCGCCCGGCTCGCCGGTTTTAGGCGAAGTTTTGTGTGTTCGCTGGCTGTGCGTGATTTTTGCGCCCGCATACAACAAAATGTGAATCTTTTATATATATTACAAGATACAAACAGTTTTTTGGCTAAATATTCATCCATAATTTTGACTAATTGCAGTAAATTGACAGTTCGGCCGTAAAATGTGAAAATGAGAACTATAAAACAGCAAACAGTGTACGCCATGAGGAGACACCCCAGTTGTCGAACTTCTCCGCATTAACAGGAAAGTAGACATTTTGAAATTAATTAAAATGCTGGTTTTTTTTATAAATTATAACGTATTTAGGATCCTGGGGTAGTATGTGAGCGAGTGTGGGGGTTTTGTTTAATTGTATATACAGTATATTATGAAGCGCTGGTTTCCGTTATATTATAAGTAGGCGTAAGTTTATATATATGTATTCAAACTAGTAGGGTTAGGAATCAATTATTGTTCGGAATGTTATTTCAGTAAATTTAAGCCGAAAGGTGAACAGAAAATTGTCATGCTACAAAAAATAAAGTAACATTTATTTGTGCCTGCAAAATAGGTGTTTGTCATTACACTGCCAGTCGTTTTTCTCTGTCTAAGTACATCAGACGACACCCTGGTAAATAATTACATTTATTCATTAAAGGTAAGTAACAGAATGCAGATTTCAATAAATTAATAAAACTCGTAACGTTTTAATTGTCGGATCTATTTAAAAGACTTTTATGTTACTTTATTTGTGAGTTACCTCTCACATAAAATTTTTTTTTTATTAGCTACTTTTTAGTAACACGCACCATTATCGAGTTAAAAATTAAATTTTTCCTTTATTTAAAAACTTCAGGAATTTTTTCTCTGGGATGAAGAATACTACGAAGAAATGTTTTAGATTTAACCATAGTACTGCACACTTAGTTTTGATATATTTTACTTTCGTGGCTGTACTAGGCACTGTTATATTCTTGGGCGATTACTTCTATTTGGTCATTAAGAGGGTACCCTAGATTGTCAATATATACCGCAAGAAGTTCAAAAATATTTTAATTCAAGGGGTATTACTTGATCCAAGAAGAAATGTTCTGAGGTGTCTGAGGCCCCAAGATGCTTTAAAGGTTAAATAATCACCAAAAGTCACAAATAATAATGTGATTTTAATTAAAACGTGGCAACAATGAAAAAACAGAATTACGTACAAATACTGTGATGAATGAAAAAATTAAAGTTTTATAGTATGATATAAAATTAGTATAAATAAATAAAATAAACCTCCGCTCAACAGTCCGTTAAGGACCAAGGCGTACCGCGCGGCTTTTGTGTTAGTGTGACGGTGTATGGCTAGTACTACGCGCCATCAGCCGCTAGTTGCGGTATTCACAGCCAGGAGGCGGCGCTGTTATCTCAGCGCCTACTCAGTGTGCATCACGACGCTGAGTGCACACCGTACGGAACCTCCGCCGGGAATTGAACCAGGGACCACGAGCGCATCATTCGCCCGCGTTAGCCACTAGACCACCTGGAGGCTCTATAAAATTAGTATAGTACAGTATAATTTTATACAATTATATATTTTTAAAACAATATTAGTTTTTCGTATGCAAACTAGCAAAGGATATATTATCACAAAGTATTAAACTAAAACATGTTACTAAAATAACTTACTAAAATAGGTTAAACTAAAATAAAAACTAAATCAAAAACTAAAAAATGTTAAACTAAAATAAGTTTTCTTGGGTTTTCAGAAAACCTTTTCAGCACTTCCTTCTCCAATTGCTCCTTTTTTTCTAAAGCAGTTTTTCTGTGGACACTCATTAAGCATAGTCCATTGAGACGCTCCCCTGTCATCGTCGACCTAAGCCAGGTCTTTACTCTCCGCAACGTACTAAATGACCGCTCTACAGTAAAAGTGGTGCAAGGCAGAGTAATAGAGATAAGCAGCGCTTTTTTTTGTGGCCGGGTAAAAGATTTCAGCCTCTTTTACTAGATCTGCTATTGTCAGTTTTTTAGCTGCTCTTTATTGAGTTTCTTCTTCTCCCACATAGTGTACCATAATTCAACTTCAGAGGCAACATCTTTTAAGTTATAAAAATCTGAGAACTCCTTGACTTCTTTTATTTTAAAGTCTTTCATGGTTATCTCGAGCATAATTAACGGATGCAGAGACAAAATTGAAAAGGCAGGTGAGTGTTCATCTGAAAAACGTGCCTCCAGTGAAGAAACTAATGAATCCAAGTAAGGAATTACCAAGGTTCCAGTACTCTAAAGGAGTCCTCCGATTGGAGCGATGTTTTTGTTTTTGAATAGATCTTGGGACTGTCAATTCCACTCTAACATCTTTGGTAATCTCGTCGACACCTTTTACAAGCTCTGTAGTAACTTTCTCTGCATCACTACGATGAGTTGTTATCACTCCAAGGATCCGTTTGATGTGTTTTGAGCATTGGACCAGGTCCAGGGTTTTAAATTGAAGAGCATTTACAACAGGTTCCAATAAGGCAGAATATTTGGCTATCAGAGCAACAGCAACAATAAATTCAGGTTTTGTGGCTGCAGAATGTAATTGAAATGCCTGATTCCTCGTGTTCGAATTTCCTTCTTCCAGTGATAATCTCTTCAACCCTTCAACAGTTTTTATGGAATGTTCGTTAAAAACTGAAATACTCTTGTTGTATTTTCGGGACCATCGCGACTCACAGAGCATTGGAATGTTCAGGGCGTAGCGTCTTCTCAACACTGACTCTCTGAAGAACCTTATAATGTCTTTGATAGTGGCGATGGTGTTGCGTATTTGTGGAACACTATTCAAGTCATTTACAACAAGATTTAATTTGTGTGATGCACAATGAAAGAAGATAGCTTTCTCATACTTATTTCTTATAATTGATTGTACACCTCCATACTTTCCAGCCATAGCTGAACATCCATCATAACCCTGATCTACACATTTCTTCGGGTCAGGTCCTTCTTTTTCCAGAAACTTGTCTATCGCTGTTGTAATCGTGGTGGCATTGAGGGCAGGAAGTTCCACAAAACCCACAAACTCTTCCCGAACTTGCATTTCTTTTTCATCGAAGAAGCGCAAACCAATAGACAGCTGCTCTTTCCCTGATATATCAGCAGTCTCATCTGCCAGCACGCTAAAGGCAAATGCCTTCTTTGCTTGTTCTATAATGTCATCTTTGATAACAGCTCCACAGAGATCAATAATTTCATTCTGGATCTGAGGGGACATATATGTTTCATTTTTTCTCATATTAAGGATATCACAGTGACGTTTTAGTTGCTTGGTCACCAGCATCGATTCGGAAGTGGATCAGATCTTGAAATACACCTTCATGCTACTCATTTCCCCTCAGAGGCAAATCATGGGTACCACAAAATATGATTCTTGTAGAAATTATCGATGCTAAGACTTTTTTATTTTCTTCTATTAGTATCTTGTGGCCCGATATCACCTGAACGTCGACAGGAATTTCGTCCATAAAGGTTTTGGCTGCACTAACTGCAGCTTTGTGCCAGTGGGTGGAAGCATGACTTTTGCAATTTTCATGTAAATGTTTGTAACGTATAAAAGGAGTTACAATGAACGATCCTAAAACACCCTTCACTGTACCAGGAAGGGGTGGGAACAGCACACAGAATTTGCAGAGTGTGCCTTTCAACCCCTTCGAATGTGCTAACCAAGGGGAGTAAGTTTGAAGCCAACCGTGATTAAACTTCCTGCTTGAGAGCCCTACATCTTTAGCAAAGTCATAAGTAGTGGGTGGAACCCAACAGTTCGTCAACAGTTCCTTTTGGCGCTGTTATCTGAGACGTCCGTCCGATCCACCGACCCAAATCATTCTCACATTCACAGCAGTCTTCAACATCAGGTTTAGGTGACTCGCTGAGTGTTGGAATGGAAGAAGGCCCTGGTTGAAGCTCAACAGGGCAAGGTGCTGGTGAGGTTTTAACTTTCTTCTCGCTTTCACGTTTATCGCTGTCATCTAAATCCCTTTTTTTGCTCCCTAAAATAAAGAAGAGAATTCCAAAATAAAGAAGATTATGCAGGAAAAATTAAACAAATTTATTTTTACATTACCGCATACAGGAAGGTGTGTCCAAATTTCTTTTAGTTTGTTACTTTTCTTTTAATTTTTTATTAAATGAAATAACTTTACATTTTTTCTATATAAATATAATTTTTCACCGTTTAGACATTTCATCAAGAAGTCGCTAGGGCGGCGCTGCTGATGCTGAAACAAGGCGAATATAATTGAGCCGGTGAGAATGAAAGTGGCGTAAGTCACTTTATGGCTAATTGGAGAAATTTAATGGTTTGTTAAAATTGTATTCAAAAATCAAATAAAAAGATACTGTAATACTAAAAACTGATCACTGTCTACATGTAAGTGATTAATCTGATTTATAAATATGTATTCTGTATCTTTTTATATACTTTATATATTAAAATTTTATGACTTATGCCTCTTTCATTCTCACCGGCTCAATTAACATAGCAGTTTTGAATATGGTGGAAACCAATCAGCAAGTAGGGATCGGTATCGATCGCCAACTTATTAATATTTGATATCGATAAAATATCGAGTCATTAACATCGATATATAAATATTATCGGAGGAAAACCATCGATATATCGGTCATGATTTAAGTTCAAGTTGGAAGTACAGAGATTTATAATTTCCCCCAAGCGAGTCTGTTCCGTCTTTGATTCTGTTTATCTTTTATGTGACTTGGATAGAAATAATGTAAAAAACAAACATCACTTAGACCAATTGTTATTATAAATAGTAAATATCGATACTTGGACACTCATTTAAATGGTGTAACAGTACATAATGACCCAATACCATAATTATGGGATTTAAAGGTATTTTTTTTATGTCTTATTGTTTAATCATTAAAATACAGAATGGTTAGGTCCATTGCCCCTATATACGAAGGAACAAAACAGATTCAGCAAGAGTACCATGCCAAGGTCACCGTTGGACGTGCGGGAGCCGGTAAAAGCCATGGCGGTGTTTGTGATGAATGACTTTAAATATGCATTGTGATTGGATAATAACACTGTTCCGTCATAACCAAAAACAATGACGCACTGACTACAACGCATGCAACGAGGCGTTGTCCTGTATGACAAAGCTTGATGACGTAAAATACACACACACAAGCGCAAATTTACATTTGCCTCTGTCTCAATTCAACGTAGTTCTTCAAGGGATCAACAGCGATGTATCGCTGTCTGATCAGTTGCAAATTAAAAGCTTAAAACAACTAACTCCTCAAGTAAAATTCTTATGGTGGAGCGACAGATGCTCAAGTGTAATAACAGTTAGAACATAACATGTAGTATCAGTGTAAACATCGTTAAGTAAAAAACAACAAAACATGAGGCGAACACCGGCCATACACCTTGGAACCACCCAACACCAGCGAGGGAGCAGCGTAGACCACAACTAAGAGAAGTCCACTTTTATCATTTCTTTATTATTTTAATGAGCTCATTAATCCAAAATAAAACAACTGAACAAATGTACTGGTAATAGGGCGAATGTGTGTGAGAGAGTTTGTGAGTGAGCTCATGGCCATGAACGTATATGCCGAGGGCATTGGTTTGTGTGTAAATGAGGTTTAAGCATAATAAGTAATTAGAGTTGCAGCTAAAGATAAGAGTACATAATAACCTTGCTTGGAGATAAAATGAGAATCGTAATAATTAACAGAGTAAATTAAAATAGCCACCATTTTGTTTTTATAACGTATGACGCCATTTTGACCACATGGTTGTACATGCAAAATCTATTTGGGAAATTAAAAATTTGATAGTTACTTTCAATATAAAACAGTGTTATCATTTGTGTCACCTTCTTTGTATCAAAAATCTCACTGTTAATGAATCCTAGCCCCTTAGGTAAAAAGCATATTAAAAAGAAGAGTACGAGCCCGGCACTGATTGAAATCGGTAAGTACCATATTATGGTAACATTTATACATATAAATATAAATATATGTGGTAGTAATTAAGAATAAAGTCAGTAGATTTGACAATGGATGTTGAATAGATGAGTGGTTCCTAAACTGTGTTCCGCGAAAAAACTCAAAAAAGCTAATTTGAAACTGATTTTAAAATAAAACTACACGAAGTCAAATATTCTCGTATTCAGCTGTCGAGGACATAAACAAGAAAATAAGAAAACATTATCATAAAATAAGAAAAACATCGATAATCAAAGGGACAATATCGATATTTTGATATATCAATATATCGATACCCATCCCTATCAGCAATCTTAAGGCATCAGCACTACTATCCCTAGACTAGACTTATACTCTCATGCTTACTCCGCTACAACCCTGATCACAAGCGTTGTGAAAAAATTATATCCGCCATCTTTTTTCGAAAATTTCACAACCCTGGTTATTACGCCAAGTAAGTGAATATTCGCAAAGTGGAACGAGACGAAATGGCCGATCAAAATGTAATTTTTTCTTCTTTTTTTATATCTCGTTATTGCGTGAGGTATTTCGAAATCATAAAATACACATCTGCTTGTAATTAGTGTATCCAAAATTTCAGTTTTGGAAATTGGAAGCGTCCGAATAATCGAAACTTAACCTAACTTTCTTCACTCAGGGAGAGTTCTGTAGTCTTGACTTTTTTGAGACAAACAAAATAACATAACCACTATAGGTATAATTATAAATACTATAACGTGACCAATATATTTTAATACTATTCAATGTTGTAGAAATATCCTGAAATTTTAGAAATCGACAAAAAATTATGTGTGTGTGTGTGTGTGTGTGTGTGTGTGTGAAGAGATATTATGTATCAACAGTCTGATTTTATTATCGATGTATTAAAATCATCATACATGCCTGAGATCCAACTGATGCAGTTTGCGTTTTGAATTTACTACCAAATTAGCATGTCTTCTTGGAGCTCTGTCTGTTAAATGTTTCAATTTTATTCCTTAATTTGATGGTCAAATGTAGTGCAACCTCAGAAGCATTCTGAGGATTCTATTTTATAAAACATAAAGAATGTTATGCCTACTACTAAATTATTGAAGAAAATTAATGTTTGACTCATTCTACTGACTGACAAATGTACCTAATCTTGAACATGATCATAACCAAGAAATAAAGAGTACAAATCATATGTGTATTTAAAATATGATTTTAATGGAACAGTTATTCTTAATAGCAGTTATTTGTAATAATAAACCTTTTCCATCACTTTCACTTACAAGATATGTGTGCTTTGTATTAAAATGCTTCTCTGTTTGGAATGTTTTAGCTTTTCTTAAGAACAATGTATTTTGTGTGTGGATTTATTCCTCTTGTCTCATAACCAGGGATGCACATTGCAAATTTATATAAACGTTTAGTAAAGCACATAATGTGTGCTCACACAGTGTGTTCCTGTGTGTGTGTTTTTTTTGCACATTTCATGGCTGTATTCTTAGTTTAACTTTTGTATACACAGGCAAGTTTAAGCCTTCCTGGTTCGCCATTTAATTATCTGCGTGGTTCATGTGGATCCCACCAGTTCATCGTACGCAACGGCAGAAGATTCATTGGTGCTCCACCAGGTGGTGATAGAAAACCACTTGTACTGTCTACGTATCTAGATGCACAGGTACTATATCAAACAATGCACTTTCTTTTGTTGTTTAATATTGTAAAAGAAAAAAACATTATTAACGTGTTTATTGTTTATATATCTAAATAAAGCTACTTTTTCTTTTTTAAAACAAGTTTTTAATATTGTACAACAATAATGATGAGTCATATATTAAAGATAAGAATATAGGAGAAAGGAAGGGACTGAAAGAAAGAGGAGAGAGAGAGAGAGAGAGAGAGAGAGAGAGAGAGAGAGAGAGAGAGAGAGAGAGAGATGGATGGATAAGTATCAATGGGTAAATATTGTATATACATTTTTGTTACTGTGCATCATATGATTGTTTTACAGATGATGTTTCAATTAAAATATAATAATAAAGTAAGTAACATAAAAATGTATAAACAACATTTTTCTATTTGTCAATACTGAGTATTATTAATTGTAAAGATTATTGTATTAAATATAACACTCATTTAATGTGCCACTTTCCAATATTGTTTTAAATTATACTTATAATAAAATTAAATTTTCTATCAGTTTATTATTTCTGTTTAATATACAGGGTGATTCAAAAAGGACTTTACAACTTAGAAAGCATACAGAAATTTATTCAGATAACTTACAGAGTCGGTTGAGGTGTCATTTCAAAGCAAAACACATCAAGTTTGTCATTCAACATTCATTGTGGTTCGATGTGGCTACCATTTGTAATGCGGCATACATCCCACCTGTAGTCGATTTCATTCCAGACTTTAGCCAGTAAGTTGGGTGTCACTTCTGCAGCAGCGGAGTTAAAAGTCTCAGCTCAGCAAGATCACCAGGTAAAGGTGTTACAAAAACCCAATCTTTAATGAAACCCCACAAGAAAAAATCTACCGGTGTCAAATCTGGGGAGCGAGGTGGCCATGCAATTGGACCTGCACGACCAATCCACCGACCTGGGAATCGGGTATCAAGAAAATCTCGGACTTCTACGCGGTAGTGAGATGGTGCCCCATCTTGCTGATAGTAAAGGTGTCCATCTTGGTTATCCTCATCTAACTGAGGGATTAGAAAATTTTCTAGCATATCCAGATACACGATACCATTTATGGTTGCCTCCTGGAAGAAGAACGGGCCGTACACTTTTTGTTTGCTAACGGCACAAAAAACATTGACCTTGGGGCTATCACGAATATGCTGCAAGGCGTCATGGGGGTTTCCACTACCCCATATTCAGCAGTTATGGGTGTTCACCTTGCCAGTGATGTGAAACGTTGACTCATTACTAAAAATTACATTGTCTGCAATTACATCAAACATTTCCACACAAAATTGCTGGCAAGCGACTTTATCTTAATCCGTAATGTGTTGAACCATGGTTAGTTTGTATGGCTTCAAGTGCAAGCTTTTACGTAATACGCACCAAACAGTCGGTTATGGAATGCCAGTCTCACGTGACGCACGTCTAGTTGATTTCTTCGGACTACAGGAAAAGCTTTCTCTGAGTTGTTCCACAGCAGCTTCAGGAACTTGTGGACATCCTGGTGATTTTGCATGTCGTACAGAACAACCAGTCTCAACTAAGGTTTGGTGCCAATAATAAATTGTAGGCCTACTAGGAGGCTCCCTACCATACTCCGTCCGGAATTTACGTTGAACTCCAATTGCTGATTGCGTATCGTGAAACCAAAACCCACAGCGAGCACATTCCGCACCAGTAAAAGTAGCCATTTTCAACAACAATGGTGGCAGCGCTACTGGTGGATATATTCGGTATTAATGGACTACGTGAGTCAAAACTTGATGAGTTTTACTTCGAAATGACACCTCAGCCGACTCTGTAAGTTATCTGAATAAATTTCTGTATCCTTTCAAAGCTGTAAAGTCCTTTTTGAATCACCCTGTATAACAGTATCTATCTATCTGTGTGTGTGTGTGTGTGTGTGTGTGTAATGTAAACAACTCATAATCTATTAACAAATCTAAACATAATTCCATAATCCATAATCTAAACCTATCTGTGTGTGTGTGTGTGTGTGTGTAAACAACTCATAATCTATTAACAAATCTAAACATAATTCCATAATCTAAACCACTCATGGTTGCAAAAAATTGCATGGTAGATTTAGCAACACACAAATCAAATTATTTTTGTATGTTAAGTTTTTGTTCAGATATTGTTTCAAACAAAAAAATATATTTTTTTTTTTTTTTGCAAACTACAGTTTTCTAAAAAACTGCCCCATACATATATTAGCTATATTAGCTTTACTTGACTTTCTTTTTTTTTGTAAACTCATTTTAGCTCTTTTTGTCTAAACTGGTTAAAAGTGTGCTGAGAAATTAGAATAATAACATCAGTAACAAAATGTTCGGTCTTCGAAATTTAAAAACATGACTTCAGCATCTATCCTTACTGCCAGAGATGAGGTAGTCACAGTAATCTATTATCCATCAGATTCTTATATGATCTTTCCTGCATAATGAATAATGACACACGTTTTAGGAAGAAAATATTTCAAGTTGAAGGTTTTCCAGAGAATTTACAATTCACAGTATATAGTTGAACTGTCAACAGGAATTGTGCAAAATAACTGATAGAAATGGTTCATGTAAATTATAATCATATGAAGTTTGTTGCTTTTGAATGTATATTGTTTATTAAATATTTTAAGTTTTAAATCAGTTTTTTTTTTACTTAGACTTTTGCAATAAATTCTACATAGGCCAGACAGGACGTAGCTTCAAACAGAGATACATTGAACACACAAAAGCACTCCACACCACTACAGAATCTACCTTCGCAAACCACCTCATTGAAGCAAACCACACATATAAAAACATCGACAATAACATGAACATACTACACGTACACACAAAAGGCCGAAAACTAGACACTCTAGAACAATTAGAAATATACAAACACACAAAAACAAATAAAAACGACATCCTAAACGAACAGACACAATTCAAATCGCACGCATTATTCGAACACATCTCACCACACACACACAGCTTCGATCTTTCGAAAAACTATCTCGTCACCAACAACAAGACGAACAGCGCTACTAACGACAGCCTCTGATGAAGCCTTCTATAGGTGAAAGCCGGTTTAGGCTGTAAGGTAAAACTTTACGTTTTTACTTATAAAAAACTTAGTGTTCCGAGTCGTCAATATTATAGTGATATTTAGTTAAGTAACGGACACGTCATGGACAACGAAATCCAAGAATCTAATAATGTGTTTAAACCAAAAGGCGATTGTTTTGTTTGTGGCAAGCCAGGCCATTGGGCTCGAAATTGTAGATTCAGAAAATACAATAATAAAAGTGATAAAAATGACACAAGCAAAAAACGTGATACAACACAGGGAACTGCACTTATAAGTGAGGCCTTAGCATCTATTTTACAAGGCTCTAAAAAGGTTGACATGTGGTATAAAGATTCAGGTGCAACTGACCACATGACTCATCATCGAGATTGGTTTGTAGATTATAAACCATTAAATCAAGAAATCTTGGTGCGTATTGGAAATGGTGATTTTCTAAAAGCCTTTGGAAAAGGCAATATAAACGTGAATACATTTGATGGCGAAAAATGGAATAAAAATCATTTAGCAGATGTATTATACGTTCCAGATCTTAGTTACAATCTTTTCTCGAGCTGTGTTGCTTTAGACAAAGGTCTAAAACAAATTGCAGATAATAAAGTGTGCAAATTTTTGAAAAATGGTCAAGTCATAGCTATGGGGTTACGCAAAAGACATAGTTTATTCGAGATGCAATTTGAAATTGAGCCACCGAGCAAAAAACATGAAGAATTGAACACTAACTGTGCTAATATTGCAGATACTTTGGAAACATGGCATCAAAAACTAGTGCATCAAAACTATCCTAGAGTTAAAAAGGTACTTGAACATTTTGGTGTTAAAGTTAAAAACAACGACATATGTTTTTGTAATGCATGTGCAATTGGAAAAGCTCATCGCCTACCCTTTCCAATGAGTACTTCCGAAACCAGTGCTATTGGTGAGATTATTCATGCAGATTTGTGTGGTCCAATGTCACAGAATTCTTTAGGTGGATCAAGATACTTTCTCCTCCTAAAAGATGATTTTTCTCATTATAGACATGTGTATTTTATTAATACAAAGTCTGAAGCTCTTGCTTGCATGACTGACTTTGTTAAAAAAAAAACAGAAAAACACTGTTCTGATGGGATAAAAATCATGAGAACTGACAACGGATTGGAATTTGACTGTGAAAATGTTTCCAAGTTGCTCAGTAACCATGGAATCACGCACCAGCGTTCAGTGGCATATACACCAGAACAAAATGGATCAGCCGAGAGGGAGAAAAGAACAGTAGTTGAAGCAGCACGTACTATTCTGCACGCAAAAAAGTTCAAACAGACTTTTTGGGCTGAAGCAGTCAATACAGTGGTGTATGTATTAAATCGCACAAGTACAAGTTCAGTAAAGGATTTCACTCCTTATGAACTTTGGCATGGTCGTAAACCAAATTTAAAAGATCTACATATATTTGGAGAAATAGTGTACTCACACATTCCCAAGATCAAAAGGAAGAAGTGGGATGCTAAATCGGAAAAGGGATATTTTATTGGATATGAATACCACATTAAAGGATTTCGAGTTTGGTTTCCTCACAAAAAACAAGTAAATGTAGTACGTGACGTCATTTTCACGAATACATTTGAAAGTGAAGAAGAAAATGATGAAAACAGGGAAGAATACACAACATTATTCTTACCCGATGAAAAGAAAGATAAAGTTCCTGAAGTTGTTCAAAACAACTTTTTTGTTGAAGATCATGATATCGTTCAAAATGATATAACTTCTGAGGATCAAGTGCAATCTGAAGAATCTGAAATAGCTGGTACTGAGAATGACCAGACTACAAACTACAGAAGCAGACTGCGCCAATCATCGACAATCAAACCTCCAGCGAGATATGCTGATTATGTTAACATTGATGACTGTTTTATTGCAGAAGGTACTGAACCTCTCAATTACCAAGAAGCTGTAAACAGTGATGATGCTGAAAACTGTAGTATTGCTATGAATGAAGAAATCGAATCTCTTTTTAAAAATCACGTATGGGATCTAGTTGAACCACTACCTGGGGCCAATGTCATGGGAAATCGCTGGGTCTTCAAGATTAAAAAGAATCCAAATGGAAATATTTCAAGGTACAAGGCAAGACTAGTTGCCAAAGGCTTTGATCAAAAGGCTGGAATTGATTTCAAGGAAACTTTCAGTCCCGTAGTAAGATTTGATTCAATTCGAATGATTTTATCTATTGCAGCAAAAGAAAAAAAAACTCAAACTGAAGCAGTTTGATATCAAAACTGCTTTTCTAAATGGTGAGATTGAAGAGAATGTATATATGAAGCAACCAGAAGGTTTTTCAAATGGAACAAATCAAGTCTGCAAGCTGCTTCGGAGCATATACGGGCTCAAACAATCCTCCAGATGTTGGAACCAGAGGTTTACCAAATTTCTAAAGAAGTACGGACTTGAATCTACCAAGGCAGATCCATGTATCTTCACTAGCACGAATAAAGATCGAAGGCTGATTTTGGCCGTCTATATTCATGATGGACTAATTGCGGCTAAAAACCAAGATGATATCAACAATCTAATCCATGGACTAAAAAAGGAATTTGAGGTTACTGATGACCAGGCAAATATATTCCTTGGGTTGCAAATTGAAAGACACCAGGATGGATCAATATTCCTCCATCAAACTGCGTATGCAGAAAAGGTAATCAAAAGGTTTAGGATGCAGAATGCAAATCCAGTGACAATCCCTGCAGATCCTCATGAAGAGACATGCACTGATACTCATAAAAATCTGAACACTGGAATAGTCAACGCGCCTTATGCAGAAGCTGTTGGAAGCTTGCTTTACCTATCAAATGGTACCAGGCCAGATTTGTCTTTTGCTGTTAATAAGGCAAATCGCTGTCTTCAAAAACCTACCAAGCTTCATTGGAATGCTGTGAAACGAATCCTCAAATACCTAAAGGGAACTCTGGACTACGGTCTAAAGTTCGAAGCAGATATTAATACTCATTTGCAAGTCTATAGTGATGCAGACTTTGCTAGAGAAATTGAAACTCGCAAGTCTACTTCTGGATATTTAATCAAACTAGGATCGAGTGTACTTACCTGGAGTTCTCAACGACAAGCCACAACAGCATTGTCTACAACCGATGCTGAATATATGGCAGCGTGCCAAGCTGTTAAAGACATAATGTAGCTAAGGAAACTTATGAACGACTTATGCATCTTGAAAAGCACAAAAACAACTCTGTACATGGACAATAAAAGTGCAATTCAACTGATCAAGAATCCAGTCTTTCACAAAAGGACTAAGCACATTGACGTCCAATACCATTATATAAGAGAAAAGTTTGAAGAGAAGGTCTTCAATCTAGAGTATGTCAACACCAAGGATCAGATAGCAGATATCCTCACCAAGCCACTTCCACGTCCAGTTTTTGAGTTAAATCGGACAATCATTTGTAAAAGTTTTAAATAATTTTTATGCAGACTCTTTTTATATATATTACATAAACAAGGGAAGTGTTGAATAAACATTAAGTATCAGTTAAAAGTGATGTTTATGAAATATAAATAATGATTCGAATATTATATACTTTGTGATTATAAAAATGAAGTTATATGTTCACTAGTGCCAACTTGAAAAACGTAAGATGTAACTAGGTCATTGTAGTTGTTAGTGCATGTGTATTGTGTGAGCACAGCTGATGCGTTGGTAATTTCTAATAAAACCCTTTTATATTTGATCTATCGCTCAGTTAATTGTCCTCCACTTATATCCTTTAACACAAACTTATGGTTGTCTTCTATGAAATGTCTTGCATATAACGAATTGGTTGTTCTATTACCTTCTCCACGTTTGTGGTCAGACAACCTGCACACGAATTTTCGTCCTGTCTCACCTAGGTACACTTTGTTGCAGTCTTTACATTTTAATTTATAAATTCCACTTTTCTGTAATACTGGAATTTTTTCTATATTCTTATTCCTTATCTTATCAAATACCGTTTCACATTTTTTAATAGCTATATCTACTCCGTATTTATTAAAACCTTTTATAATTTTTCTAGTATGTGAACCTATGTATGTCAATGACCCTGCATAATTCTTTTGTTCTGGTTCTATTTTAGCTTTTTGTATGTTAACCCTTTTCATAACTTTATCCACTATTTTGGTGTTATAATTATTATTCCTTACAATTCCCTTTATCGTTTTTAACTCCCTATCTTTTGATTCGGTCTCTTTTAAACACTTCTGAGCTCTGTAACAAAATGAATTGATTGCCGCCATTTTATATCTATAAGGGTGGTAAGATTCTCTTGGTATAATTATATCAGAATACGACTCTTTCCTAAATATCCCAAACTGTAGTTTCTCATTATCTTTAATTTCTATGTTTAAATCTAAGTAATTTATTTTCTTACCTCCTATCTCTTCTTTAAATTGTAAGTTTTTATCCTTATTATTTACCTCATTTATAAACTCATGTCTTCTTCTATGCTTCCTTCCCAAATTACTAATACATCATCAACGTATCTAGACCATAATTTTATATTGTCTTTATACTTAGTGGAACTTATTAATTGATTTTCAAAATCATTCATGTATATTTCAGCAAGAATAGGGGATAATGAAGACCCCATAGGTAAACCTTTTTTCTGTATATAAAACTTGTTATTAAACCTAAAATAGTTCTGATTTACACATTCTTTAATTACTTTAATCAACTGCTTTTTATACCTGTATTCTCCCATATTATTATCGTTTATTAACTTAATAACTTTATTTACTGTGATATTGGTAAACATGTCCTTAACATCCAGTGATATCAATTTTGTATTTACATTAAATCTAATATTTTCTAATTTTTCTATCAATTTTACATTATTCTCTATATTGTATTTTTTCCCAAATTCATATTTCTCTTTCAGTACTCTGCTAACTTCCTTTGATAATTTATAAATAGGTGCATTAATAAAAGAAACAATCGGTCTAATTGGTTTTCCTTCTTTATGTATCTTAACCTGACTTTTAAAAGTTGGTGCTGTTGGATTACTTTCCAATAAATACTTTTTCTTATTTTCTTCTATAAATGTTATCTGTTTCATCATTTGTTTTAGCCTTGACTGGTACTTACTTGTATAATCATACTTTATTTCCTCATATGGTCCTTCCCTTATAAATTCTTCCGTTTTCTTTATGTATTCATCCTTTCTCAGTAGTACCATTGTATTTCCTTTGTCCGCCTTCGTAACTATAATATCATTCTTCTTTATTTCATTCTTTAGTTTAGTTACAGTTGATTTGATTTTTTGTTCATTTTTTGAATTATACAAACTTTTCTTAAATATTTTATCTACTACATTCCCTACTTCCCACCTTATTCTTTTTTTATCATTTTCATTTCCTAGTTTTTGTATTATGCTTTCGCATTCAATAATCGTTTTTTCTTGATTTAATTCTGGTGGCGGCGCATATTTTAATCCTTTTGCTAACATTTCTTTTTCTTTTGTATTGAAATTTACCTCTGTAAGGTTTATTACTCTTTTTTCATAGTTATTCTTAGAGAGGTGTTCCTTTTTTACTTCGTTCTTTCTTATTAATTTATTTAACTTATCTACCATTTTTTTATTTTTATTTTCCAATTTCTTTTCTACGCCCCCAAACCAAAATTGTATAATATTTCTTCTAACTCTACATACGAGTATATTCTTAACAATTCTATGTGTCTGTCATATAATTCCCTATTATATCTATTGATTAAGCCGTAGAGTGACCTTATTTCCAGTTTTATCCACAACTTCTCGCTTTGTTCTTTTACTTTTTTGGCTACACTGTTCTTATTTTTAATTTTAACTTGAGCGTACTTTGGGATGACATTATTATCCAGACATTGTTTATTAAACCATATTTTACTTAAAACCCTCTTCAATTTAACTTTCAACTTAAGATATTTAAAAACTTTACTTAGCTTATTGTTGTCGTTTATTACCTCATTGTTGTTGTCCATTACCTGTCGTCGATTGCACATCTTAACAGACGTTTAATGAAGAAATTTGTGTTAGTGGTTGAAATCACAAGCAGAATGATCACTGTTGCACACCACTATATAAAAATTATCCCGATTAGCGCTTTCAAGCTTCACAGCTCATCGTCAGATCAGAACAGACAGAAATTATGTGAAAACAAACCCTTCACCCCTCTCACCCCACCCTGCTCACACACAACAAGCTAAAATATAAATGACCCTTCCCCACCCCCTAACCCTGTCCCACCATCTGTACAGTTACATATTTTTCTAGCAAATTCCTTGTGTTTCAGTGTGTGTGTGTGCATCCTTTTAAAGTTACCCTCTTCCTCTCCACACACGTGGGTCAGTCACACACCCTTATTTTAAAACATCCAATTAGTACTATGCAATATAATTCTTAATCTTATCTATCTGTCCTCTATCATTTACTTCTTAATTATGTTATAAAATATTTCTTCATTATCAAATTTAATTTTAATATTAATTAAATTGTCTAACCCTTTTTCTCTTTCTCTCAATATTTCTAACTACTCTCTAAGCTTCCTTTCAACTGTATTATTTACTACTTTTTCAATTTCGTATTCTTCCAAAGGATTAACAAACTTATGGTTGTCTTCTATGAAAGTACGATTATACAAGTAAGTACCAGTCAAGGCTAAAACAAATGATGAAACAGATAACATTTATAGAAGAAAATAAGAAAAATTATTTATTGGAAAGTAATCCAACAGCACCAACTTTTAAAAGTCAGGTTAAGATACATAAAGAAGGAAAACCAATTAGACCGATTTTTCTTTTATTAATGCACCTATTTATAAATTATCAAAGGAAGTTAGCAGAGTACTGAAAGAGAAATATGAATTTGGGAAAAAATACAATATAGAGAATAATGTAAAATTGATAGAAAAATTAGAAAATATTAGAATTAATGTAAATACAAAATTGATATCACTGGATGTTAAGGACATGTTTACCAATATCACAGTAAATAAAGTTATTAAGTTAATAAACGATAATAATATGGGAGAATACAGGTATAAAAAGCAGTTGATTAAAGTAATTAAAGAATGTGTAAATCAGAACTATTTTAGGTTTAATAACAAGTTTTATATACAGAAAAAAGGTTTACCTATGGGGTCTTCATTATCCTCTATTCTTGCTGAAATATACATGAATGATTTTGAAAGCAATTAATAAGTTCCACTAAGTATAAAGACAATATAAAATTATGGTCTAGATACGTTGATGATGTATTAGTAATTTGGGAAGGAAGCATAGAAGAAGACATGAGTTTATAAATGAGGTAAATAATAAGGATAAAAACTTACAATTTAAAGAAGAGATAGGAGGTAAGAAAATAAATTACTTAGATTTAAACATAGAAATTAAAGATAATGAGAAACTACAGTTTGGGATATTTAGGAAAGAGTCGTATTCTGATATAATTATACCAAGAGAATCTTACCACCCTTATAGATATAAAATGGCGGCAATCAATTCATTTTGTTACAGAGCTCAGAAGTGTTTAAAAGAGACCGAATCAAAAGATAGGGAGTTAAAAACGATAAAGGGAATTGTAAGGAATAATAATTATAACACCAAAATAGTGGATAAAGTTATGAAAAGGGTTAACATACAAAAAGCTAAAATAGAACCAGAACAAAAGAATTATGCAGGGTCATTGACATACATAGGTTCACATACTAGAAAAATTATAAAATGTTTTAATAAATACGGAGTAGATATAGCTATTAAAAAATGTGAAACGGTATTTGATAAGATAAGGAATAAGAATATAGAAAAAATTCCAGTATTACAGAAAAGCGGAATTTATAAATTAAAATGTAAAGACTGCAACAAAGTGTACCTAGGTGAGACAGGACGAAAATTCGTGTGCAGGTTGTCTGACCACAAAAGTGGAGAAGTTATATTATTATTATATTATATATTATACAACCAATTCGTTATATGCAAGACATTTCATAGAAGACAACCATAAGTTTGTTAATCCTTTGGAAGAATACGAAATTGTAAAAGTAGTAAATAATACAGTTGAAAGGAAGCTTAGAGAGTAGTTAGAAATATTGAGAGAAAGAGAAAAAGGGTTAGACAATTTAATTAATATTAAAATTAAATTTGATAATGAAGAAATATTTTATAACATAATTAAGAAGTAAATGATAGAGGACAGATAGATAAGATTAAGAATTATATTGCATAGTAAGAATTGGATGTTTTAAAATAAGGGTGTGTGACTGACCCACGTGTGTGGAGAGGAAGAGGGTAAGTTTAAAAGGATGCACACACACATACACACACACACTGAAACACAAGGAATTTGCTAGAAAAATATGTAACTGTACAGATGGTGGGATAGGGTTTAGGGGGTGGGGAAGGGTCAATTATATTTTAGCTTGTTGTGTGTGAGCAGGGTGGGGTGAGAGGGGTGAAGGGTTTGTTTTCACATAATTTCTGTCTGTTCCGATCTGACGATGAGCTGTGAAGCTTGAAAGCGCTAATCAGGATAATTTTTATATAGTGGTGTGCAACAGTGATCATTCTGATTCATTGCAAGCTTACGTTCTCCTCCACTTATAACTTTCATCAAACCCTTTACTTCAGGTTATACTTTAAAAACATTCTGGTAAAATTACATGATTTTAATTCTTGTTTAATCATGAAAACTGAGAAATAATTTTATAGCGTTACTTTTTCTCTTTCTAATTTCAAACATATACATATACAAAAAAATAAATGCTTTATCTAACTTATTCTAAATTTTTTTTTTTTTTTATTAAGGCGACCCAGCAATGCCCACACTCAACTCACATACAATTTTACAACCCCATTTATTTAATTAATTTAGTTGGAACCTTTTAAAATGAAATTATGGTGCTGGGTTACCAAACGGCATCACTCCTTTGCTGCACTGTACTGCGTGTGTTTTAAGGCCGAAATTTTTTACTGTTCACATTTTTATTTTTTCATCCCGTTGACTTCACTGACTCTATCTGTTATTTTACTCACTTTAACTATTGGTGATCACTTTTTACAGAATAAATTTAGGTTTTACGTGCACAAGATTTTTCTTTTGTTCCCGGCCGGGGAGAGAGTTTTTATTCAGCTGGGGCGAGAGTCACCAACAAAGTCTCCCACCAGAAACTAGGCATAACGGAATTACAATGCCTTATGCTCTGAATCGTTCGTCACTGTTCAAGTAACCTGTGTAACTCCAGTGTGTCGGGCGTTGACGAAATCTGGTGTCCACTGGTTTACGTCACTGAAAAGGTGTGTCCTTAATCTTGCATCCGTCTTGTTCCAAGCACATGTTGAACAAAATTCGCAAAAAGCCATTTTGCTCGACTTCTCTAAGCGTCGTTTATGCACTCCGCAGGTGTTTGTGCGCATTACACAGTACTGAGGTTCTGCGAATTAAACCGTTGTTGACAACACGCCACATTCCATGTTAACGACTTCACCTCACAGTTCCTTTGTTTGAACTACAATTTATATTACAATGGGACTGATCACGCAGATGAAAACGAATTTACAATTTTTTATATAATAAAAACCTCTCCTTTTTAGCCCCGTTACAAATCGTCCAACTGTTCCAGGCGCCAGTGAAACTACTCAAATTACTTCAAATTTAAGATTCAATATAGGTTGTTCAAATTAAATAAACTCTTACCTTTGGTTGCATTTTCAAGAGTCCTACAGACGAACACAGCTGCAGATAGGTTATTTGGGAAGGACGGTACTAATATAAATACACAGTTTGTTTTAAAACCAATCACTTCTAGTTTATTAAACAAATTAATTATTTCATCAATTAAATACTGGTATATTATTTTATATTAGTAATGCATTGAATTCAAACAGATTAATAAATGAAATCTTTCTTACTTCTAACCTATAATAAATTATTTATTTTTTAAATAAACCAGTACGTATTTATCTCTTTTCCCCTTGCTATTTTCTTAAAACAAAAAAACCTTTCCCTAGAGATCTCTAATTAGGTGTTTATGTTTTTAAGTTTTCGTTTTATGATGAATAATAACCATTTACTTAACATTGGTTTAAGTATTAATGTCCTGTGAGTTTAGTTACCCATCCATTACGTGTTCATATGGTTTGTTACGCCACCTCGTGATGACCGCTTTCTTCGTTTTTTACGCACTCCGACACTGTTGACATTGAGTTTAGTTGTTGTTAAATACTTTATGCACTGTAATGTTTTATTTTAAACTTTATGCACTGTATGGTATGTATTTATATAGCCGCCCGGCTTTTAAGATTTGCTCGAGCACTTGGAACGGTTGATTTTCTGGCCACGCGGCCATGAGTTGCAATGGAACTAACTCATTACTGCGCTAAGGCTGCAATACACGGATTTTCGTCTGGTCACGTGATCAAGAGTCTGCGCTCCAATTGGTGCTTTTTAAAAGGCGCTATAAAACAGGCATAGGGTTTAGCAACATTTTGCCGCCTGGTGAAATGCATGACGTTATTTTCTCCATGATTCACGGCTGACGCAAAACTGTGTGTTGTTTCATAATCTGTCTGGACTGTTTGAGTGCGGAGACAAAACACAGACGTTTTGTTTTCTAATGACACTGCATACGTGGTTGACTAACTCGAGGTTCTAAAAAGGTGGTCACTGGCTACATAGGAAATACACTTGATTCAAAATTTTGCTTTTTCATACAATTCTGTACCATTACAAGTTGTTACATTTTTTGTCGCTCTTGACATGTGGCACGATACGCTTACATTTAATAACATGGTATCGTTGTAATATATATACTATTTCTTTAAATCCCCATTTTCTTTTTTTTTTTTAATTAATAGGTTTCTCAGAATTCAGTAGATAACAGATTAAGAGTTTGGTGCATCTTTAATAAATATATAAGAATGTTTATGAGATACTCATCCCTTTTCCTGCTTCTCCTCATTGTCGCATCACTGTTTTATAATCACTTTTTTCCCCATTTAATTTCCAAACTGTTTTTTTATATTTTCACTGCTGTATATACACTTTTCTGTCCAAAATATTTATGAAAAACTGTTTCTATTTAAACTTGTGAAGTACTAACTTCCTTCACACTTTGGTTGTTGTTTTATTAATTCACTCATTATTAGTCGGCCGACTTGATTGATAATTTGCTCGCGAGCACTGTTTTCTGACTGCGCAGTCTGAGGGATTTCGTCGGCTGAAGATTTTCAACATGGCCACAGATCCTCAGTGCATGGCAACTTGCATCGGGATTGGTGGAGCGCATCTCGAGGAGCTTACGTCATCTAGCACCTGGTGGGAAAGAATTCTTTAAGCGTGCTTTCTATCGTGTGACCGTTGGCCGATTCGCGCATGCATACGCTTGAATTCGCACCCCTTTTGACCATTTACATTCTCAGACTTCTTTAATTGCTTTTGTACCTCGCTCGGCCTGGTAGAAGGGGGACTGCAAGGTCTTCAAAAATATCATGCGTTTGTGATCAAAACGCTGTTCAGCCTAAGTGGCTACTACTTTTTATAATTATTAAAAAATAAAATAAATTCCAATAGTTTGTCCTGTTACAATACCCCCCCCCCATGAGAGGTTTTCTGTCGAAACAGAAAAACTCTCATTGGCTAAAAACCTAAGAGGATCAGCTAGGATATGGCACCAACAACCCCCCTTTAATCCTTATTATAATCATGGGTATCTTACCCCTCTAGTCCGGTGACTATGGCTGCACCTGAATGACATTACTGGACTTCTCTGGTCGAGATCCCAACACCGCAAAGTCAGACAGGCACCCGCCACAGTATCACCAAACTCTGTAACATGCCATCAAAAATATCAATTACGGGCTTTTCAACATACCACATCCTTAACTGACTTGTTTCCTCTTAGTCGTACTGGTTTGCGTTAAGAAGCACTGGTTGCATCTATTCGTATATTCTTACCATACATATACAGAGCTGCCAAGGGTCCCCAGAGTAACTGAGTGAGATCACTGGTCAGGAAGAGTGAGATTCAAGGAAAATGAGTGAGACAACAAATTTATTTTATATATCCATTTATTTCATAATTAATCATTATCAAACCACTTTTTATTATAATGCAAATTATTTTTATGTAATATTCATCAGTTTTGTCGAAAACAACAGAACACAAGTTAATATATACCAAATGTTGCACTTAATTGCAAACAATACAAATCTCACTCTTTATTGCTATGTGTTTTATTATACTGATATGTTGCTTTCTTAGCATTAGCCACCACTTCTTTTGGTGGTTTGAATGTATGGCATGGCTCAGGGATGGCCATTTTCATGGTCAAGACAGATGATAATGTGCCATCCATGTTCATTGAAGGTCTAAAAGCTGTTTTTAATTTTTCCGTATCATAGAAAAAACACGTTCTTCACCAGCATTAGAATGTGGAATTATCAAAACCAATTTTGCAACCTCAGATAGCCTCTTATACCTTAATTCTCCATTTGCTAGTTTCATCTGAGATAAATATGCCCAAATTACATCCATTCGGTAAATGTACCGACTTACTTGCTCCTCATCTTGGGCTTTAGCACTTTCCCATACATCTTCAGGGATGCTGTCTTCTTTTAAAATTTTGTAATCCACAAATTCATCGTATAGTTGTTCTATCTCAGTCATTGGGTGGATATGTGAAAGAATGTTACGGTACCTCAAGAGAAAAAATTCTACGTCACTAAACTGAACTGAACTTTTCTCAAAAAGTCAACAAATCTGGCATGTTTCAGCAAGTTGTCGTTCAATGGTAACTTGTTGGTTGCCTCAGAAATTACTTCCTGGTAAAACTGCCTAACTGCAGTTAAAAATTCAGCATAGTCTTTAGGGCTAATGCTACCTTCATGAAACAGAGTGGTCAGTTTTTGTCGAGTTGCAATCCCAATAAATATTTCCTCATCATCCAGTTGATCTTCTCTTATATCAACTTTGAGATCTTTGAATCCAAAACCTTCAACCTCTTTAACTTTCTCAGGGGGGAGAATTTTACCTAGAACTTTTTTCACAAATTCATGCAAACATTGATAAGCAGCAAAGATACATGGATCCTCCCTCTGAAGATACTTGTTAATAATAGTGAACATTCGCAGAACTGCATTGTAAAAGAGCAAATACACTTCCAGAATTGGATTATTGAACAACGTTTTAAGTCTTTTAAAATGTGGCTCACTCTCGGAATTGGACAAAAAGTAACTCTTCAGTCCATCAAATAAGGAAAGGATTCTCTCCACTGCTCTCTCAAGACTCAACCATCTAGTGTTTACATGTTTGACTACTTTGTGATATTCAACATCACAAAATAAGCAAAATGTTTTAAGATTTGATTTGCGCTTAGTGCTCTTATCAAAATAATAGTAGAGGTCAACACACATATCTTCTACATCAAACCCACTTCTCTCAAGAAATTTGTCTGCAGCTCTCCTTGCAATATTATGTATTAGGTGACAGGGGCACCCCATGAAGTAAGTATCCTTATTCTGAAGAAGGACTCGTGACATGATGGAGTTCCTAACACCTATATTTACATTCGTATTGTCAACACCAAAAGCAACACAATTAATCCAGGGAATGCTGTTTTTCACTAGTACCTCTGAAATCTTGTCATAAATTGTGGCTGCTGTTGCTGCTCCAGTACCTGTGGTGGTGCACATGTCCAAAAAATGACTCATAACTTTCTGTGATCTTATATCAAAGATGCATACAGTCAGTGGGTTTAATTTCTCAAGACCAGTGTCATTTGAACCATCTACAAGAACTGAATATGGATGAATCTGCATGTGTTGCATCAACTGAGAATGAAAGTATGGTGCAATAGTCCCATTCATAATGCATGTAGTTTTCCATCTGCAAGAAGGAATGATAAACGAATTAGGGTAAATCAGTGACAAGGTTCATGCTCTTCTATTGCTCACATGTTTCCATAAATTTATTTTTATAACCACATTCTCTTACATACCTTCCTGAAGCATAATTCTGAGCTATTGAAGAATCCGGGAAAATGTCCTTGAAGAGTGGACTCAAATGACTAGCAGTGGCAATTGGGATGTTGTGGCATGCAAGAAGTGTTGCTATTTTCAACACTGAAAATAAGGTATAACTATTATAAAATGTGGTTGTGCCACGTTGTGCAACCAATAATTATAGACCTACAAAATGATTCAGATTCTGAAAGTATTGAATTCGATTTTGATGGAGACCTGTCTGATATGGAAGATTAAAGATAAAAAAATTATAAAATATAAAAAAAAAAGCTGCCTTTGGAGGTCTAAAGCCCTCGTGAGAAAAAGCTGATGGGAAATGGTAAAATTGGATCTGGCTGTTTTCTGTAAAGTCTGTCAGCTGTTCGAAGACGGCGCTAAATAGATGTGGCAACATCGCATTCTCCCCACAAGAACAGGCGTTGGCTCTGCAGCACCGTTCTACTGCCAACGAAAGGGACAAATACTTTTGTACAAATAAAATTTTGTTTACGTGTACTAAATGTATACAAATATTTGGCTTTATTCCAGTCGTTCTCTTCATGTCTTTAAGATGTTAGTATCGCTTTGAACGGATTTTTTCCACCTCAAATTACGATTTTTGTAAGGGTTTTGAAACTTAACAGCAACTAATAAAATAAACACAATAAAATTCTGAAAATTTAGGATTATATTTACAAATGTCCTATCTATACTGTGTAAAAATTTGAAAACAATCGAATGAGCCGTTTTTTTACAACAACTGTTTGAACTTCACTTTTAGTTGGAAACTGTGAAAAAACCAGTACTTTTTCTACATTTTACTTCATAGATATTTTTCGACGATACATAAAATTTTTTTAATGATAGCACAAAAAATATAAATAAACAAGGTTTAGTTTAACATTTATTTGAACAGAATCAGATAGGCCGTTCTCGAGATTTAGGACTTTAAACTCGAGTCTACATACTTTTTTCCCCGACAGTAGCGTCGTCCACTTCATAGGTTAGAGTGCGAAATGTGGTCGATCGGTAAAGAAATAAGTTTTTGGTACCTTTGATAGGTAAAGAAATACGTTTTTAACTAATGCCAGTAAATAATAATTTATAACTAAAATACATAAACATTAGGCTACTTACTTTTTCCATTGTTCGATCGTCCTTAGGTCTGCTGAATACGTCAGATATTTTAGGCTGATTTCTGCTAGATTTCATAAGCTTCTTATGAGCATCGGAGTCAAAGTGTCTTTTGATATCCGCCTCACCTTGATGTCCACAGGACAAAGTTTGTGCACACACATCACACCAAAAGGCAGATCCAGATGGATCATCAGAAAGTGCAGATACAGGATACTTTACTTGCCAGGCAACGTTGAAGCGGGTTTTATATTTAGCAGCTCCCGCAAAAGATCAGGGATTTGTATTTCTTTTTGGAGAAGTTCCTCCCGGAGAAGGACCATCCTCCTTTTCTGAATCTGAAGACAACAGACTGCACACGCTTCGTTCTTCCATGAAACAACTTATGAGTGACGCGTCGAATCGGCCGTATGCGTTTCCTTCGAAGCCGGTAGAGGCGCTCCCGCCATCTGTTAGTGACAATCGCAATCTTTTATGCGACTATGGACTTATCTTTCACATCAATATTTAAATGACCGGTATTCAGAGACTGTGAATCACAATAAACAGGAGTTAAAATAAAGTTAATATCAAAATAAAATTTTAATGTCTTTCATTGATAAAATGCGTGAGATTTCAGTTCGCATGCGTGTGAGCGTGAGATCAGCCTCGAATGCGTGTTTCTCACGCTCAATGCGTGAGACTTGGCAGGTCTGCATATATTACATTTGTATATTCAAATAAACATTCTTATTTTACAAAACACTAAACCCTAAATAAACAATACCATTTAGGTTAATTTCTGATTACAATTTTTTAGCAGTAAATAACTTTTATTTCCATTTCCATTAATTAAATATTTTACCTGTTGTCTGGTATTATTATTTCAAATCAAAACTAGATTATTCAATACCCATCATTGCATTTCTATCAGTTATCATTTATTTTATAATTCAAATCAAAAGAAATCCAAGTTCATTACCAAAATTAATATTTTAATTTAATTAGATCATCTCTTTCCATTAATTACTTTAATTATATTATTCGAAGACTTTTGCATTAATTAAATCCTCTCACATAAATGTTAATTACCTCATAGTCAAACACTGTAAATTACTTCAAAACAATTTTAACTTATTTAATTTCATATTGTCTTTATTTACTTCATAATAAAATTCATTCATCGTTTCTTCCAAAACCTCTAAATCCAACTTTCAAATTTACTGCCCAAAATTTCTATCTTTCAAATGAATTTAATTTTTATTATAAACATTCATAATTATATATTGACAATTATTAAAACATAAAAACTTATTATCATAAAATCGATTGCAACTGCAAATTGATTACAACAATATAATATACACAAGATACTATGAATCAGCTGATATCTTGGTATTTTATCAAAGTAGCATAACCTCATATAGAGAACAAAAACATAATACAATTTTTTTTTTTTTAAATTACAGTTATTATCTCCATACTACTTCGGTTATTTTCAATACAACACAGAAAATCATTCAATACAATAGGTACATAAGTCATTCCAACAATCTCCTCCAATACTCCTTTACTACTTGCACTATTACAATAATCCTCAACTTATATTCTCTTTATTCAATCAGAGCTTATTTGTTAACAATTTAGAAACCTTCTTCCACACACACTATGGCCCTCCCTGGACTGTAGCGCCCAGTTGCCTCCACAAGAACTGAAGTTTATTGGGTGTAGATGCTGCCTACCCCGTTCTTGCTTCGGCCTTACAAAACATTCAGTATTACTGATGTCTGAGGACACCAGTAATCCTACTAAACTTAGGTATATGCCATTAAACGGTCTACCATCCCATTCAATGGATAGCCGCTGTTGCATAGTTCTGGTGATTCCCCTGATTTATGCCCCGGCTAATTTCTAAATTCACCTCTTACAATGATAACAAGCTATGGCCAGTTTAGGCAGAACGAGTCGCAATGAGCCCTGACAATAGCCAGTCAAAGCTGAGCCAATTCCACGGTCAGGGTTCGGTGAGGCCGTGACCGCCCGAAAATGGGGAATCACTTTAGTTTATATTACACACAATATAATTACATGTTTAGATTCCTACACACATACATAATCAACATAATAGACATTAACCTTGAACATTAACATTGCTACATTAACTAAACAATTCACCTTTAAATAATCTGTGTAGAAAATTATAAACATTACAACTTGAACTTTCCATTCACTCTTTTTTATATCGACTTTCAACTATTTATCATTTATTATGCCATTGAATTCTCCACAAATTCAAATCTGTCATCAACCTTCATTTTGCATAACATTTCACAATAATGTTTTACCTAAGTTAACTTCTTTCAAACTCATTTAGTGCCATTATAAGACTCTTTTACTTTACTTCAAGGTCATTATCAAATTCATACTTACATATGGTCAATCACTCCCTCTAATAAACACATGATTACTGTCATATATAACAATCATATGACTCCACAACTAAACACAGTTTACATTTATTCATTTATTATTTATTATCAATTTCAAATCATATAAAATCTTTTAGTTAATTAATCAATTAATTCATCTACAATTTATTTTAATTCAATCAGTTATTTAAACACAACATTACTTTAATTACCTTATTCCAAAACAATTACAATTCAATTGTTTTATAAACTTCCTAATTACTTTTGTTATTTGTTCAGTTTGATAAAATATTATTGTTGTCTTGATTATTCATCTCTTCTTTCACAGCACTAACACTTATCTAAAAATGAACTTTTTCTTGTGAAACTTACTGTTTTTCGTTGGACGCGTTTTGGCGTACGTATCCGCGTTCTTCAGCTTTGAGTCAGACTGCCATCATTTTGTAACGGTTGTTGTGTGGAAGGTGTAGTGGGGGTGGTGTGTGGAGGAAGGGGATTGGCGCGGGGATTCAACTTGATGTTTGTTTTTTGTAAAATTGTGTCAAAAAGTGTATGTGATTTATATTGTAATTGACCATTAAATATGTTGTTTGTTTGCGTTGTGTGGTGTTTATATATTTCGTATTGTTCAGTTGTGTTGAGTTTTCGACCTTTAGGTAAGTAATGTAAAATTTCAAGATTAGTGTCTATGTTGGTGTAACTGTGGTTTTCTGTGTGTATGTGTGTGGCAAATGCGGAGTATATATTGTTGTTGGTTAGAGCTTTTAAGTGTTCAGAATAACGGGATGAAAAAGATCTTCCCGTCTGGCCTATGTAGAAACTATTGCAGTCATTACAATTTAATTTGTAAACACCTGTTTTGTTATATTTGTCTATGTCTGTGTTTGTAAAATAGTAAAATATTATTATTAAAATCAATTACTACTGCATACATACATTGTTTACGTAAAATACATCTTACAACACAAACACAATTAATCTCCCTATAAATTTATTTACAATTTTTTCGTCATTATTTTATTAATTTCATAATATATATAAAACTTTCTCTAATGAACTTACTGTTGTCACTTCCCAAACGTTTCGAGATATCGTTTGTTATCTCGAAACGTTTGGGAAGTGACAACAGTAAGTTCATTAGTGAAAGTTTTATATATATTCTTAAATTAATAAAGTGAACGAAGAGGATGCAACAACAAGATAATTATTTTATTGTTTACCACACCTCATTTTATAAAACAGTCCAATTCAAAACCATTAATCACATAATTAAACTTCATAAACATTAATTGTTTACCCCCCATCATCGTATAATAACCTGGTTTTACGTCTACACCACTCATTTACAATTACAGACACATTTTTATTATTATCATTATAATAATCATTATCATTACTTTTTTCCATTGTATCAATATAGTAACTACAAATATTATTGCATACTATCAATTCCAAACTCCTGTCAACATTGGGTATAGTAATTTCTCTTTTTATATTTTCCGTTACAGTCAGGTAAGTTATATTATCATCAACATTATCATCATTTGCTGCACTAACTATTTCGCAAGGTAAGTATTCAATATTATTAACTCTCGTAATATCTACCCTCTCTGCTATTTCGTTATAACCTCTGTTCAGCTTAAATATTTCTATCACCCTCTCTCTCTCATAATCACTTTGTATTTCCATCAAAACTCCCTTGCCACTATTACTATTTATTTTACTTTCTAACACCACATTTTTAACTATATCATCATAATTACCACTAGTTTTAAATTTGTCACTTACCTTAGTACTTGTACCTTCATTATTTTTGTTCTCGTTACACTCACTCGTCTCATTAGTTTTGACGCTACTACACCCACTTATTTGGTTTAATTTATTATCACTTGTACTTTTAAATTGATTGTTTATACTTAGATTACGCATTTTTATCTTTTTTTTTTATGTTTACAACTTCGTTATTCATTTCTACTAATCTTTCGTCTCGTTTGTCAAGTCTACTATCCATTTCTCTCATCGCTGACTTGATTGCAATGTTACGTGCATTTACCGCTGACTTGATTTCAGTCTTAAATTTATTCAAGCTCGTTTTCAAATTATTATTTTCTGATTTCATTTCAGTTGTAAATTCATTTACACGTGTTTAAATTATTATTTTCTGACTTTAACTCATCTAAACTCGTGTTCAATTTATTATTTTCTGACTTCATTTTCTCGTCTTGTTTGTCAAGTTTATCATTTACTATGTTTATCTCTGATTTCATTTCAGTTTTCATTCCTGACATCATTTCCATCATCAACACTAATTGGTTAAATATATTTACATTATCGCTTTTGCTATTTTTAGCGTCTACTATCTCAGTTTCGTCTGTTGTATCGTCTACGTGCTCGTTAATATTTGTCGATACTAAATCGTCTTGTGTAACGTTTAAAATTGATTCCCCCTCTACACCCTTACATACATTTGCACTCTTATTTTTCTCTGCCATTTCGACCAGGTTGTAAATTAATTTAATTTAATTTTAATTTACAACGTCCCTGTAAATTCGGGCACCATTGAAATAGTACAGGGGAATTAAAATATTAAAATTGTGTTACCTACCTGTATTTGGACCAGGTGTCGTCTAGTGTACTCGGCAGAGAAAAATAGGTCAATGCAAATAAACAAGTAGATATTTATAAATTCACATAAAACATTATTTTATTTTTTTAACATGACATTCATTTCTTTTGCTGCGTATTTCTATATAATTGTGTTACGACATACTGTGATAGCCCATTATAGGATGTTATCAACTAACATATTAAAAGAAAACCAAATATTTAAAATACACATTATAATCGGTATACCTTAAATAATTAACGCAATCCAGTGTTTTTGTTCATTACGTAATTTTCACACACCCATACATACATATATATACTATTTCTTTAAATCCCCATTTTCTTTTTTTTTTTAATTAATAGCATTCTCAGAATTCAGTAGATAACAGATTAAGAGTTTGGTGCGTCTTTAATAAATATATAAGAATGTTTATGAGTTACTCATCCCTTTTCCTGCTTCTCCTCATTGTCGCGTCACTGTTTTATAATCACTTTTTCCCCGTTTAATTTCCGAACTGTTTTTTCAAATTGTCACTGCTGTATATACACTTTTCTGTCCAAAATATTTATGAAAAACTGTTTCTATTTAAACTTGTGAAGTACTAACTTCCTTTACACTTTGGTTGTTGTTTTATTAATTCACTCATTATTAGTCAGCCGACTTGATTGATAATTTGCTCGCGAGCACTGTTTTCTGACCGCGCGGTCTAAGGGATTTTGTCGACTGAAGATTTTCAACATGGCCACAGATCCTCAGTGTGTGGCAACTTGCGTCGGGATTGGTGGAGCGCATCTCGAGGAGCTTACGTCATCTAGCACCTGGTGGGAAAGAATTCTTTAAGCGTGCTTTCTATCGTGTGACTGTTGGCCGATTCGCGCGCTCATACGCATGAATTCGCACCCCTTTTGACCATTTACATTTTCAGACTTCTTTAATTGCTTTTGTACCTCACTCGGCCTGGTACAAGGGGGACTGCAAGGTCTTCAAAAATGTCATGCGTTTGTGATCAAAACGCTGTTCAGCCTGAGTGGCTACTACTTTTTATAATTATTAAAAAATAAAATAAATTCCAATAGTTTGTCCTGTTACACACTATGGTCTGCATGCCAGCATGGTGCCCACACATTACATTCGCACCGTCATAGCTTTGAGATACGAGTTTTTCTGGATTTTGCACAACATAATCTAAACTGGTACAAATACGGCTATAGATTTTGCGTCATGCCCTTCAGGGTTATCAAATTTCCAAAATCTTTCAACTGGTTGGCCATTAGCCTAAAACATAGCGGAAAACTGTAACTAACTGAAATACAGACGAGATGTCTGGTGTTTCGTCCGCAATCAAAGAAAGATACTGTGCAGTTTTTATTTCTTCTATTATGTTTTCTTGACATACAAAAAGCATACAATCTGACAATTCATTTTGAATTTCTTTCGAGGTACCCTTAAAGACAGTAGTGGTACTCAAGTGTTCTTTCAAAGATGAGTCAAGTTCTGCAGAAACGTTTACAAGCCCTTTAAATATGCCAGGATTTATTAATTAGTATAATAGTGAAAACAACAACAATAAATTCCTCAATTTTGTTGTCCATGACATGTCCGTTGATTAACTAATTATAAAAATATCACTATTGACTTGGATCGCTAATTTTTTATTGGTGAAAAATTTTAAACTTTTACCTTATAGCCTGAACCAGTTTTCGATTATTACAAGCTTTATCCGCTAGGTGCGCTGTCTGTCTTGTTTTTGGTGACGGCGCTGTCGTTCAAAAGATCGATGTTGTATGTGTGTGTGGTGTAATATGTTCAAATAGTATGTGTGATTTAAATTGTGTCTGTTCGTTTAGGATGCTGTTTACACAAAACAACAAAGACAGAAAACAACAAATTTATAACACTAACATATATCAATAACCACACTGAAAAAATAGCTTGCAAATTTAAAAAAGCATAATACAGAATCACATGCAGAACTACAAACAAAACAGAACACACACTGTCAAAAAACACACACAAAGAACAAAACAAATTTAGTATACCTAGTGTATACAAACTAAACTGCTCAGGATGTCACAAATTTTACATAGGCCGGACAGCAGGACGTAGCTTCAGACAGAGATACATTGAACACACAAAGGCATTACACCACTGAATCCACCTTTGCAAACCACCTCATTGAGGCAATCCACACATACACAAACATAAACAACAACATGGAAATTCTACACATACACACAAAAGGCTGAAAACTAGACACTCTTGAACAACTAGAAATATACAAACACATACGAACAACTACAGTAGAAGCCCGATATAGCGCGGTTGTCGGGTGACATACTTTCCCCCGCATTATAGGCGTAACCGCGGTATATCGGAAGGTGACTTGTACAGTGACAAATGATGGGGAGGGAGGACCGGGAAAAAGGCTACAGCATAATGCACTACTATATACTGTACGTAAATTACGTCACCAAATGTAGAAATAAAAAATAAGAAAACTGTATTTTAATCCAATACGTATTTTAATCTATTTTAATCCAATGGAATATAAAATACACTATTTATACATTGCTCACTCGACCTACTGTAGGCCTAATTGTTGGTCTTAAAAAATCCGTAATTGTTGTTTGACAGGATAATGCACAGCGTTTCTTTTCCGCGTATTGTTTTATAAACGCGAGGTGCAGCAGATGAACATTATTAGATTCACTTTGCCTCTCCATCCACGAAATTAATTTGTTTATATGTATTATCACTTCACTAACATTTGGAATAACTTCTTTCACTTCCACCCCATTTTCATTTCCATCATCGTCATCGTCTTCTTTTTCTTCGCAATTTGCATTTCGGACTGCATCGATGATATCTTTATCTCCTATACATTCTGTAACAGGCTCACCGTTGTCAACTTCTGCCCAGTCATTCAAGTCATCTAGAGTGAAGTTGCAATGCAGAGCACTACTCGCAGACTGTACATCACTATTAGTGAATCTGGCAACAGAGCAATTTCCATCGGCGATGTTTTCTTCAAAGGAACATTTCTTCCAGCAATTCTGAATCGTAGCCGTACTAATACTTTCCCATGCAAGACCTATTGAATACGCAACTGTTTTCAGGTTTATTGACTTAAGGTAAATTTCCATTTCCTCATCAGAATTCACTATAGCACTCAGAAGTTCATGGCGGTAATGTGCTTTAAATGCTTTTATGATGCCTTAATCTAATGGCTGGATCAGTGCTGTAGTGTTTTTCGGCAAGAACATGACTCCGATTTTCCCATCTCTTGACTGTAGCATATCAGCAGGTGGATGTGCTGGACAGTGGTCAAGGGTCAGTACAGCTTTTTCTTCGAGGTTGAGTGACCGCAGGTGGCTTCTCACAGATGGAACAAATTCTTCATGGAACCATTTACCGAAAATATCACTTGTCATCCAAGCATTTTTTGTATTACGATATGTGATGGGTAATGACGTCATGTTAACATGTTGAAAGCATCTAGGATTTCGGGTTTTCCCTATACAGAGAGGTTTAACTTTGTGGCTGCCTGATTTATTTGTGGCAAACAGGAGGGTAACTCTATCCTTATTTATTTTTAATCCAGATTTATTTATTGAATTATTCACATCCAGAGTTCTGGTAGGAAGATTCGAAAATACAGAGCAGTTTCATCACAGTTATACACTTGGTCATTTAAATCGTTATCGATCATTACTTTGTTTAATGCCTGAGGAAAAAGTGCTGCAGCTTCACTGTCACATGATCGTGCTTCCCCTTCAGTGCTTATCTGGCTTATACCATGACGAGATTTCCATCGGGAAAACCACCCATCAGATGTATTAAAGTCACTGTTGCCATGTAAATCACTATGGAATTTCACAGCTTGAGCTCTAATAACTGGTCCTGACAGTGGCACACCTTCACTTCGTTTTATTAAAAACCACCTGTACAGACACTCATCTAGTTCACTATCCTTACCTACTTTAGTCTTTTTTCTTTGCAACCCCACTTCACTTTCAACTGGGTTCACAAAACTTTTAAGTTTATCTTCTTCCTTCATCCACCCTCTAATTGTTCCTTCTGGGATGCCACACTCACGTGATAAACTTGCCTTTGACTCTCCGTTCTTCACACGATCAATTATTTTGAGTTTATCACTCACAGAATATGCTTTTCTTTTCTGCGACATCACAAAACTCTACACTATGCGAATTTATGACAAAGACTATACACTTTGATAAGATAATATCAGAGTATGATCTTATACTGTACTGTAATATGAGGGAGAGAAGGGATTTAGTTGGCTGCTTGCCTTGGCATGAATTCTTAGAAACGTAGAGACTGTAAATAGCTCGGGCAATTATTTATGTCTACAGGTACACTTGAACTGGCAATTCTGGCTGTTGTTTACAACGCCGTTTCCAACAACAAGCCTTTGTTTACAATAAACGCAACGCATTCCAATGTTGTGGCTACGGAAGTCACGATAAACAATTCATAATTTACTCACTCTCTACAAGTAAGAATTTTCGCTAATAACGGGCGACATACTCTTCACCGCGGTATATCTGAATCCGCGGTATATCGGACCGCGCTATATCGGGCTTCTACTGTATAAAGTTACAGAATAGAAAATTTCTTGCAGAAAATGTCATGCATGTACAGTCATTGTAAACATAATGTGTAAAAATGTGACGCAACTAATAATTATACTAAGCAACATGGCATGAACTGTGTTACCATTTGACTGCTGTGAACATCTTTGAATTACTTGATACACCATGGGCGACTGACAAAGCAGCATACTACTATATATAGTAGGACCTCTGTATATCGAACTTCTTTATTTCGAAAATCTCCATTTATCGAATTTTTTTTAAGTCCCGTGAAATTTCAGTATAAAATAATTTCCATATATCGAAAAAAATTTCTATATATCGAACGTTGTAACTTCAGAAATGAGGGGAAAATTATCTGTGATTCCACATTGACTAAAAATGAAACCTGTTAGACCGGTCTGGATTAGTCAGTTGATCACGTGACACTGTGCGTGTTCCTCACTCCCTCAATCTACAACAATCGTTCCCGCGCATTACAGTATCTCATCATTCGGTAGTACTGTACGTTATTAAGGAGTAAGGTTAACTCAGTTTCAGTCGGTCTTTATTTTTGTTTTGAGTTTATTTTTTATTTTTTCTTGAGTTCACGAGAACCTAAATGCTGTAATGTCAAAAAGAAAATCTTTGAGTGTTGCAGAAAAGGTGGCATTATTAAAAGATGTGGATAGTGGAATGCGAAAAAAAGATGTTGCGATAAAGTTTTTGATTCCGCCGAGTACAGTGTCAACCATAATAAAGAATCGAGAATCTGTTTTAAAAACTCATGAAAATGTAGGAGCAGATAGAAAACGGTCTAAAACGTGCAAATATGATGACGTGGACGAAGCAGTTCTTAAATAGGTGACAATGGTGCGAGATAAAAACATGCCTGTCTCAGGACCGCTTATAAAGGAAAAGGTGGTAGACTATGCTAAAGTGTTGGGGCACGAAGAGTTTCAACCAAGTTCTGGATGGTTGGACAAATTTAAGAAACGTCATAGCATTAAAGAAAAAGTTATTTCGGGAGAAAGTGGAAGTGTATCTGAAGCAGACTGTAACCAGTGGAAAACTACAACTTTAAGGTTAATTTTAGAAGAGTATGAACCAGATGTTTTAACATGGATGAAACCGGACTTTTTTCAGATGTTTACCAGATAAGACTCTAACCTTTAAAGACGATAAATGCTTCGGAGGTAAACATAGTAAAGAACGAATAACTGTTGTCGTGTGTGCCAATATGTCCGGAAAAGAAAAAAATAAACTGTTGGTGATCGGAAAAAGCAAGCAACCAAGATGTTTTAAAGGAGTGAAGTCTTTAGAAACCGACTACGAATACAATAAAAAGTCATGGATGACGAGTGAGATATTTGAGAAATGGATAGTAAACTTTGACAAAAAAGAAAAGTGGTTCTTTTTGTTGACAATTGTCCAGCACACCCTCCTTTTGTGGCAAAAAAAGTTAACAAACGTGAAGCAGGTTTTTTTCCCTCCAAACACCACATCTAAACTACAACCTATGGACCAGGGAGTAATAAAAAATCTCAAAATGCTTTACCGAAAACAGAGCCTCAAGAGGCTCATTTTTGCATTGGAAAACAACAAACCTATTTTGATGATGCGATTAATCTCAGACTGTGTATATCAGAGGTAGCAAAGGTGTGGCAAAATTATGTAGCAGAATCAACAATACAGAATTGTTTTATAAAAGCTGGCTTCTCTCAAAATACTGTTGTGGAAGAAGTTACTGCACTGCCACAACTTTAGGATTGTTGGAACCAGTTACAGTCAACTGGGGCAATAGATCAAGACATATCACTCGATGAATTTTTAAGCGTCGACGAAGACGTTATTGTTGCAGAATATCCAATGGACGATAACATTTTAAGTTCATTAAAAGATACTGAAGATTTAGGTGAAGACAATGAGGCAGAAGAAATTGAAGTTCCTAAACCTTCTAAGAAAGAAATGACGGCAGCATTTGAAACAATCCGTCGAGGTCTTCAATCGGAAGAATATGTGCCTGATGATATTTTCCAGTCGCTCAACAAATGTGAACACTTTTATGAGGAATCTGCATCAAATTTGGTTCAGAAAGACATTCGAAATTATTTTATGACCAATTAATAAAATACAGTATTACTCATTTAACACGTAAGTTCCTACTTTTTTAAATACAAACAATTTTTTAAAGTAAATAAATAAATACTGTACACTAAATACTTTTTATTAAATAAATACAGTAATTTTTATTAAATAAATGCTTATGGTTTTCATTTATTTATTACCAAAATGTCGTTTTAATAGTATGGAGGCCTATACATGATTTTTTTAACAAATTCCAGTGCTTTTCCTTACCTGCGAATAATAATAAGAAACAGGTTTCTGTATATCGAAATTTCTATATATCGAATTTTTTCTTAGGAACCATCAAATTCGATATATGGAGGTCCTACTGTATTTAAAAAGCTCACACTGCCGTATCTCCAGTAATAGTAGATTAGTGCACTATGCAATAGAAAACTATGTATTAGAAAGTATTAAAGAATATGTAAGGACAATATGTACATTATTTTGTGTATGAAGCCTATACCATATTGTCATATGATGCGTGACAATTAAATTAAAAGACTAGTTACCATCAGAGTTTGTTTCCCCCACCATTCAATTTATTTGAATTAGTTAATGAGGTTGAAATGTTCATGACCAACTAAGAATAGTTGTGTCATCCTAACTGGCTTAGTCTTGTTTTAGCAATCTTTAGAAACGCACCCTGCACAGGGACTGTGCCAGATTTATGGCAAATGGAAAAACTGAGCAGCACATTAACTTGAATTTCTTTTGGAACTCAAGGAATCTCTAAATAAATGCCTTCAATGTTATAAAGACATTTATGGAGATAACTGTATGTCACGTACAATGGTTTTTATATGGCATAAGAGAATTTCTGATGGCTGGGAAGTTATCAAAGATAGTGAATGTGAGGGTCGCCCAAGCATATCAAAAAGCAAAAAAAACATGATGAAAATCAGTGAAATCAGATTGATGTTTGAGTATGAGGATGCTTGCAGAAGTGGTAAATATTAACAGAGAGACAGTTTGATACGTTCTGTATAACGAGTTGAACATGACAAAGATTTTGTTTCTAAGAACCTAACCCAAGAGTAAAAAGATTAAATATCAAACACCCAGAAGTTAAATGATGAGTCGGATTCATTGGAAAAAGTAATACTTGTGATGGAATGTGGATTTTCCAGTATGTTCCAGAAACTAAGAGGCAATCCATGCAGTAGAAGTCACCTTTGTCGCTAAAAATTAAGAAAGCATGGATGAACAAATCAAAAGTGAAGCTAGAAAAACTTTTGTGTTCCGAGTCGGTAGTGATATACTTATATTTAGTTACTCAATGGACACGTCATGGACAACAAAATCTAAAAGTAAAGGCAATGCTCATCATTATTTTAATGTTAAAGGTGTTATCCTCATCAAATGGGTAGGTGTTGTCCTCACTAAACAGTCAGTCGTTGTCACTAAGTAGTAGTATATATATTGCTTGCGACACCTGCAGAAAGTGAAAGAAATTACTGGATCTGTGGAAGAATGGGTAGATTCTTCATCAAGACAATGTGCTGCCCTACAGTGCTTTATGTGTGCAGCAATTTTTAGTGGATAAAAGACTATCTGTACTTGAGCCCGCTCTATTTGCTGGATTTAGCTCCTTGCAATTTTTTTTACAGTTCCCAAAATCAAAAAATTGTTGAAAGAACCCATTCTGAGACCATAGAACAGGCAAAGGAAAATCCAGCTACACTGCTCAAGAGCATCACTTCTGAAGAATTTGAGAATTGTTTCCAACAATGGAAAAAAACCATCTACCATGTAGGTGGGAAAAGAATACATCGAAGCCTAACATAGTTAGGTTGCATTATTTATAAAATAAAATACATTTTTTTTATTAAATCTTATAATTTAATTGTCCCACCTCATATATCGTTTAACTTTTTTTTGTGTGTGTGCTTGATTATCAGAATGTTCATACACATTATTGGGTATCCCTTGGTCTCAATTACTTTGGATAACTGAGCTTTATTGTATATATATTATAACATCACCAAATTCAGATAAATTTTGATAACAATAAGTATGTATAAAAAATGCTAAATGATATTATGTTTGAATAAATAAATTATGTGGAGAGTAAAAAATAAATAAAAGGGTGATTAACATGGAAGGAGAAGGAGTAATAAACCGAAAGTGATTAATACGGAAACTAAAATAATAGACGGACAGACAAACGACATTAACCCAACCCCAGAGATTGGCCAGTTAAGAAATCAAAATAAAGAAAACAAGACGAATGAAGGAGAAGAAGAATGAAAACCAAGCCAGAACAAACCCATGAGGAAGAAAACAAAATGAAACGCGTCAAGAAAACTAGACAAGGAAAAAAAATAGAGAAGGGAGATGTAATGTAATCCAAATTAATAAAGAAAATAAAATCGGTTGAGAACCAAAACTATTAATGAATGTTAGTATTGATAAAATGACAATTATAAACAGTCAGTAATATGAAACAATGTATAAAAGTACACTAACCAAAAGAGTTAGGGATATATGTAATTTGTTAACTAAGAAAGACACAATATTAATAATGTTATATAGATAGTGTGTAGAGAAAGAGAATAAAATGATGAGAAATAAATGGAAGTTGAACTAGTGAAAGTGATTTATCCTAGAGTGATATAATAATAAAGAAACACTAAGTAAATTATAAGGAACACTAAATAATTTAAGAAAGTGCAAGTGAAAAATAAATACAAATATTGTCTATCATAAAAATAGTAAGAGGAGAGTAGGCTAAGGTAAAGACTTAGTAAAATAACATATGTTTTAGTTTTAAGAGTGAACAATAACATTTAACAAAGTTACAATGAATAACATTTAGAATGGAACATTGATTCAGTAAATAATGAACACTAAGTAGTGATATTCACTGTGATGACTAGGAAATAGTATTGTTATAACATAAAAATGTATTGTAAAAGTTTAAAGGTGTGATTCACAAGGAAAGTTAATAAGATGGTGTTAACATGGAAGGGAGAGCAAAAAGCATTAGAAAATAAGTCTGTATTAACATTAAGTAATCCATATCCATATTAACTGGATATGGCTGTAAGAGTCATATAGACCATAGACCTAGATGTTATATGTTATATTGGAAATGAATAGCAAATAATTAGCAAGTAAGATGAAATAACACAGTTGTTACTAACAAAGACTAAATTAAAACACATCCAGAGACATTAAACCTAATTATAAATGCAAAATAACAATTTAGGACTAAATGAAATATAGTGTGTATGAAGCCATAAAAATCCAGTAATGGCTACTTAAATGTGAAACAGGCCTAACGGTCAAACATAAACAATTACTGATTGTATAAAAATCACCATGTAATGGACAAATCCAAGGTGACTAATTCATCAAGGATGAATGGTAGTTATTATTAAAAACCAAATATTAAATTAAGGAATTATATAAACAGAGAAATGTAATTAGTAAGTATGAAATTAATTGTAAACTTAGAAAACTTGATAAAACCCAATATTGTGGGGTACCAAAATAATCTTTGTGAGAAAATATAAATGACAGTGCATTTAGATAATAAATCAGAAGGAAGATAAGAGGAGGAAGAAAGTCCGAAGATATGGGAAGATTTGAAAGGAATTTGAAAATTGATAACAATGTGTTCATGTTCAGCTCACCCAATGAGAGCAATGATGTAACCATGGAAACCACCGTTTAACGAGGTAATTACCGTTAAATACAATTACTTGAAAAGTGACGCTATCGCAAGCCAGATGCGAATTTTCTGTACAACACATTTTAATATTTAAAACTTCTTAAAAGTAAAACCAAGTATAGAAATTGATCGTAAAGAAGTCTGATGGATGCGGAATGACATTTCCAGAGGGAGATGACGTTTAATTCAAGACGAAATTTCTAAATGAGTCCAAACAACTTTGAAAAAGATTCCGAAGCTTGAATAAAGAACACAGGAATAATATTGATGCCATAATCCTTCCTTCTCGACATCCCGAGTAATTCCGTGCTGCAATGCTGTTAAGTGTCAGTTAAATTATTTCAACTTCCAAAAATAAACGCACTATAATATTTCTCAATGTATGTTGAATACCACTGGATCATTTTTATTTTCTTGCAAGGATTTTAATCGAAATATTAAATCACTGTAAATTTGTTAACTATAGAACTAACCTCATATTTATGTATGACTTTTAAACTTCTTGTATGACACTCAAACAAAACAATTACCACTACACATTATCCTACTTCAGGAAAAAACATTGTAAGGTTGTGTATTTTTAATATTGTAACTGCATCTGAACCTTTTAACGTGATCCAAGCAACCCACAAACATCGACCGAAATATTTGTTGATTGGCATATTAACACGCCATACTGTTTATTTGTATTCAAAAGTCGATTGTTTAACCCTGTAAAGAGTCTTATAAAGAATTATCCGGTGCAGAATTAAATATATAAAAAATTAATTACAACTTGTGTCTATAAAACATTAACTTCAAATTAATAATAAATTTATACTGTGTGTGTTAAATCGTGTCTTATTTTCAGTAGCAAAGTGTATGTTTAAGAATATAATGTATAGCGAAGGTTTTCAATGCGACGTCTAGCGCTCAAGTAGCGAATCCTGCAACTGTTATCTCGATTGACACAAAATTGAGAAAAGGTGGGATGGATTGAATTCGTCGCCTCGTTCAAATAGAAAAGTGATAAGGAAATAATTTTAATTGTTTTACATAAACAATTTGGCACCACCCGGAGATTATCCACTACGTTTGAACCTCAGATCGGGAACCACGTTACCTGGTCCCCAGTACGTTCGCTACGGGCCCAAACATCGTGAAGTACATCACCGTCCGAGGATGCAGTGGTAAGAAACACAGACCCACTTTTACACTCAGACACACTGTTATATTTTACAGAGGCACGAGAGATACACAGAACGACCGTTTGGTTATAATATAGACAGACATTGTAAGTTTTTAATATACTTGTAATTGTATGTAAAAATGTATACTTTTGTAGTACCGGTAATCATAGTGATAATAAAATATTTTATATTTTAAGCACCATCATGAAATAGTGTGTTTGAGTGAGTTGGCTTCTTCTCAGGAGCATTTGCCTTATGCGGATGATTCTAACGCTGTAACGCCTATGAGTGAAGAAAATGGAGCCATAGTCGTGCCTATGCATTATGCAAATCTGGGTAGTAGACATTCGTCGTACACATCACGTGCATCAAGAGTGAGTTACACGTCTCATGCTGATTTACTAGCAGGACCAAGGCCACCTAAAAAGGAGAGCCGCCTTAGATCGCGATCGAGTCGGAACAGCACAAGCACAGTCACACATCAACCATTCCATGACAAACATTGGAGAGAGTTTGTAAGTAGCTTTTCATCTAATAATGTTTCAGTTATATTTATGTCATGTTTAAGATTACTTAAACATATTGATTTGTGAAGATTTAAAGTTTTTGTGTGTGTTATACTGTGAGTAAACTCTTTTAGAATCCGAGCACTTGAATTTTCAAACAGATTTTTCAAAGCAACACCTATTAATTACTACTAACAAAATTTTATAAAATTGTACAATTCAAACTAGGTGTTGATTTAGTTAGAATTTGTATTAAAATTAGGATTTGGCTATGATTAGATGTTTAGAAGTAAAATGTATGTTTCGATGATTTGAGCAATACAAATATACCGGTATACTCATCAGTATGTAAACTTTTTGTAGTGCCAGTGTTTATCTATATTGAGTTTATCCATCTGTGTATGAAGTGAAACAAAATTTGTATTGCAAATAATTGTCATAATTTAAGAAATCAGCTTGCATTTGGTTTCCACATATACTATACTATACATATACTATATTGATGTGAGACGTATCAATATAAGCTTCGAGGTGACTGCAGTATTGCCGTGTCGCTTCACTCCCCACCTTCCCCACCGTTGTCTACGCATAACAAAGTGTAACGTGCGACAACGCTGGATGGTGAGGGGTGGGGAAGAGCTGTTACTATTGCATAACCTCGAAGCTTACAATGATAAGTCCCGTACTATAATAAGAATGAAAAAAAAATAGTACCACAATGATGAAGACTGTCCAGTTGGACAAATCTGTAAAGCCCTTGTAGGTATGTGTCTCATTTATTTGTAAAAAATTATGTTTATAAGTTCCAGTTAATGCTGCTATAATTAGTAAAATAGTTTACCTTTTTCTTGTCCGTCTGGTGGCCTTTTTGTCTATATTTAATTCCACGCATTTCAGGACATATGCCCCATCATCAGGAATATCCCTTGGTGAAGTTCGTCGATCATTAAAATATTAAAAACACTTTATATACAATTTTACACATAACAATAAATATAATATAAACATAAAAAACACACATAAAATCCCCAAACTTGAGACACATGCGATATCGGTGGTGCGCACCACGACATGCTATAGTCGACTGCAGTATTCATGTTGCTATGTGTCGTGCACTATGGACCTTGTTCTGTATTCTTATCGCTGTGTCGTATAATAGATTTGACTGGAAATTCAATTGATCGTTAAGGATGACTTCTTCTGTTTTTTTATTTTTGTAAGCCATATATATTTCGTATTCTTCGATAGCATTCATATAATTTCCTTTTCTGCATATATGGAGGGGTTGAAAGTTCGTTGTGAAATCAGTATAACTATGGTTTTTGTCCATCAGATGGCGCGCGTAATTTGACACTGTTTTACTAAATTCTTTTTTAGGTAAATGTTCTCTGAATCGTTTTTTAAAAAGTCTACCAGTTTGGCCAACGTAAAAGCTATCACAGTCATTGCATATTATCTTATAAACGCCCGTCCTGTCCTCAACCGATTTTGAATGTTTAGGTAAGAGTATCTTATTAATGTTATTATTAGTTCGGTAAGCCATTTTTATATTTATCCCACTGAATACTTTGTTTAAAATTTTGGGTAGGGTCTTACCATATTCTGATGCTATATACCTAACTTTATTTCTATTATTTTCTTGTAATTCTATGTTGTTTTTCTTTTTTCTGTGTTTCTTGACTAAATTATACACAATTGAGCTTTTATAACCCTAGCTTTAGCTATGTATTTGATCGTGTTCAGTTCTTCGTGAAAATCTTTGTCTTCTAATGGTATGGAAAGTAACCTATGTATTAAACTATGATAAGCTGCCATTTTCTGAGAAAAGGGGTGATGTGATTCAGCATTTATCGTGAGATCCGTGGTTGTCGGTTTTCGGTATATTTGATATTGAAATTTTTCATCTAGTCTTGTAATTGTCAGGTCGAGGAAGTTAAGTTTTTTATTTATCTCCGTCTCAAGTGTGAACTGTATGTTTTTATTGACACTATTCATGTATAATTTCATATTTTCTATTTGTCGTATTGTGCCATTAAAAATTATAAACGTATCATCAACATAACGTGTATATGATATTATTTTCTTGGAAAGTTTATTTACGTTATTGAGCAAATATGTATTCTCATAGTGGTTTAAGTATATGTCAGCTAGTAAACCAGATAAAGGTGACCCCATGGCTAGACCATTTTTTTGGATGTAATAATTATTATTAAATGTAAAATAATTTTGGTCAAGTACAACTTCCAGTAAATTAACTAAATCATTGATTTCTTCAGAGTTACATATTTTGGCGTTAATAAGATTTTCTTCAAGGATGGTGAGAGTTTCTTGAACAGGGACATTCATATACAAGTCAACAATGTCAAAAGATGCTATTTTATAATTAGGTCGTAATTTAATGCTTTTCAATTTGTTAACAAGGTCAATGTTATTTTTTATACTATGGTTATTACTTATCTTTATACTGTTTTTTATTTTCACTGCAAGTTTTTTGCTGACATTGTAGCTCGGCGCAGTTGCGAAATTTATCAATGGCCTAATCGGTATATTGGTCTTATGTTCCGTTTGTATCATTACAATATTATTATTTGATATGAACTCATTAACCTTTGATGTGATGATACAAACGGACCCAACAGCAGAGTTCGTCAAAGTTTTGAATAATAAAATTAACCTATGTACACGGCTGTTTGATAACGCCACACGCTGTGCACTAAAACCCATTAACGCAGAAGCACCACAATTTGTTGGCCTACCAAAAATCCATAAGACCAATATACCGATTAGGCCATTGATAAATTTCACAACTGCGCCGAGCTATAATGTCAGCAAAAAACTTGCAGTGAAAATAAAAAACAGTATAAAGATAAGTAATAACCATAGTATAAAAAATAACATTGACCTTGTTAACAAATTGAAAAGCATTAAATTACGACCTAATTATAAAATAGCATCTTTTGACATTGTTGACTTGTATACGAATGTCCCTGTTCAAGAAACTCTCACTATCCTTAAAGAAAATCTTATTAACGCCAAAATATGTAACTCTGAAGAAATCAATGATTTAGTTAATTTACTGGAAGTTGTACTTGACCAAAATTATTTTACATTTAATAATAATTATTACAGCCAAAAAAAGTGTCTAGCCATGGGGTCACCTTTATCTGGTTTACTAGCTGACATATACTTAAACCACTATGAGAATACATATTTGCTCAATAATGTAAATAAACTTTCCAAGAAAATAATATCGTATACACGTTATGTTGATGATACGTTTATAATTTTTAATGGCACAATACGACAAATAGAAAATATGAAATTATACATGAATAGTGTCAATAAAAACATACAGTTCACACTTGAGACGGAGATAAATAAAAAACTTAACTTCCTCGACCTGACAATTACAAGACTAGATGAAAAATTTCAATATCAAATATACCGAAAACCGACAACCACGGATCTCACGATAAATGCTGAATCACATCACCCCTTTTCTCAGAAAATGGCAGCTTATCATAGTTTAATACATAGGTTACTTTCCATACCATTAGAAGACAAAGATTTTCACGAAGAACTGAACACGATCAAATACATAGCTAAAGCTAGGGTTATAAAAGCTCAATTGTGTATAATTTAGTCAAGAAACACAGAAAAAAGAAAAACAACATAGAATTACAAGAAAATAATAGAAATAAAGTTAGGTATATAGCATCAGAATATGGTAAGACCCTACCCAAAATTTTAAACAAAGTATTCAGTGGGATAAATATAAAAATGGCTTACCGAACTAATAATAACATTAATAAGATACTCTTACCTAAACATTCAAAATCGGTTGAGGACAGGACGGGCGTTTATAAGATAATATGCAATGACTGTGATAGCTTTTACGTTGGCCAAACTGGTAGACTTTTTAAAAAACGATTCAGAGAACATTTACTTAAAAAAGAATTTAGTAAAACAGTGTCAAATTACGCGCGCCATCTGATGGACAAAAACCATAGTTATACTGATTTCACAACGAACTTTCAACCCCTCCATATATGCAGAATAGGAAATTATACGAATGCTATCGAAGAATACGAAATATATAAGGCTTACAAAAATAAAAAAACAGAAGAAGTCATCCTTAATGATCAATTGAATTTCCAGTCAAATCTATTATACGACACAGCGATAAGAATACAGAACAAGGTCCATAGTGCACGACACATAACAACATGAATACTGCAGTCGAATATAGCATGTCATGGTGCGCACCACCGATATCGTGTGTGTCTCAAGTTTGGGGATTTTATGTGTGTTTTTTATGTTTATATTATATTTATTGTTATGTGTAAAATTGTATATAAAGTGTTTTTAATATTTTAATGATCGACGAACTTCACCAAGGGATATTCTGATGATGGGGCATATGTTCCGAAATGCGTAGAATTAAATATAGAGAAAAGGCCACCAGGTGGACAAGAAAAAGGTAAACTATTTTACTAATTATATATAAGTGGCCTGGATACCGAAAAACATGGATCTGCTATAATTTGTTTTTGCAACTTCCGTACCATCAGGTGAAGTAGTGGTGTACAGTTTTGCTAGATCACATTACAAAATTATGTGTTTGCTGTAGGCAGATTGCAAGTAGTGACATGACTGTTTATTTAGACATAAGTAATTTATTTACAGAAATATGTTTTTATAAGTTTACTCATATTTACCTAAAGTTTAATGATTTGTTTATTTCTTTATATATGTACACACGTAACACAAGTATATAAATATTTAAATGATTTGAATTTAAAATACTGGCGTTCTAAGGTAAAGGCAAGTTTTGCAAATAATGTAAAACTAATATTGTCAGATAAAAAAACAATGTACAAGTAAATAGGTTTCCTTCTTTTTATTTGTGTTGAATCTTTGTTACTATAAACTAGACTGGCATTGAAATATCATATGACCAAGTCTGCTTAGCAACTATTATATAATTTACATAGTGACTTTAATGGTTACAAATTTTATATCTTAGGATTCATCAGTTGATATGGAAGATGGGACATCAAAAAGTAAAAACCAGGACAATCCCTTCACTGAACCCACTCAACAACAAACGGTAGTCGACATGAAAGGTAAGACAGATGTTATTAGAGCAAAGTTGTATTAAGTCGTACACATTTCTTTTCCAGTTACCAAGCTGCTAATGTTTTTTGTACAGATGTGATGGTTCTGAATGATATTATAGAACAAGCAGCAGGTCGACACAGCAGAGGAAGTGATCATGGAGGTAAAGAGAATATCTCTCAAAAATTATTTTGTTTTATTATAATTAATGGAACTGATTTACGTAGTAGTATGTAATGTAATGTACAATGTTATGAGTACATGTTGTAAAAAAATCAATACTTTTTTGTAGATTTTTGTGCACAGTTGACAAGAGTTATCACACACACACACACACACACACACACACACACACACACACACACACACACACACACACACACACACACACACACACACACACACACACACACACACACACACACACACACACACACACACACACACACACACACACACACACACACGCACGCACGCACGCACGCACGCACGCACGCACGCACGCACGCACGCACGCACGCACCACACACACACACACACACACACACAGTGTATATATACATATATATATTACTATAATACTTATAACTATTTTACCTCAAGATGTATTTTTTCCTTTAGGGACATGTTTCGGGAGATCCTGTTCTCCCATCTTCAGCCTTCGCCATCTTGCTTCTGGTGCAGTATTTGTGTGTTGGCTTCTGGATGTTATTATGGTGGTTTGTTGGTCTTTGGTCCTTCAATGTTGCATTATTGTGTGTGGTTGTGGTATCTGTTTTTGTATTTTCGATGTTGAGTGCTTTGAATGTTGTGTCATGTTTTGTATTGATTTGTATTTGTTCTGGTATTAATTTGTTTTGTGTTTTATGTTTGTAAATCTGTAAATTTTCCCAAATGTTCATTATGGTGCCTTTGTGTGGTATATGTTTTATTAGTGTTACATTGGTTATGTCTGGGAATTCATGTCCTGTGTTTATTGCATGTGTGGCTAAATTGGATTTATATATGTTTGGTTTTTTGTATGCATTTAGGTGTTCAAAATAACGTTTTTTCAGCTGTTTTTTTGTTTGTCCTATATAACTTTTATTGCAATCTTGGCATTCAATTTTGTATATACCGTTGGTTGTTGTATTATCTTTGTTGTGTGAGCTATTTAGATTTTGTAATTTATTTTTATTAGTTTTGTATGCTATTTTTATATCTGTGTTTTTAAATAGTTTTGTTAGTTTTGACATTTTATTATTTATATATGTGAATGTGGCCCATTTTTTGTTGTTGTTATTATTTATGTGTTGTTCATTTTGATTAATTCTTAATTGTTCAGTTTTTATTTTGTATTTGATTTTATTTTCTATTTTGATCATAGTATTTTTATTGTATCCATTTGCATAACCAATTTGGTATATTATATTTCTTTCTTTGTCAGTTTCTTGTTTGTTTAGGGGTATTTTGTACATTCTGTTGAATAACGAATAAAATGCTGCCATTTTATTAACATTTTATTTTATTCGTTATTTAACAGAATGTACAAAATACCCCTAAACAAACAAGAAACTGACAAAGAAAGAAATATAATATACCAAATTGGTTATGCAAATGGATACAATAAAAATACTATGATCTAAATAGAAAATAAAATCAAATACAAAATAAAAACTGAACAATTAAGAATTAATCAAAATGAACAACACATAAATAATAACAACAACAAAAAATGGGCCACATTCACATATATAAATAATAAAATGTCAAAACTAACAAAACTATTTAAAAACACAGATATAAAAATAGCATACAAAACTAATAAAAATAAATTACAAAATCTAAATAGCTCACACAACAAAGATAATACAACAACCAACGGTATATACAAAATTGAATGCCAAGATTGCAATAAAAGTTATATAGGACAAACAAAAAAACAGCTGAAAAAACGTTATTTTGAACACCTAAATGCATACAAAAAACCAAACATATATAAATCCAATTTAGCCACACATGCAATAAACACAGGACATGAATTCCCAGACATAACCAATGTAACACTAATAAAACATATACCACACAAAGGCACCATAATGAACATTTGGGAAAATTTACAGATTTACAAACATAAAACACAAAACAAATTAATACCAGAACAAATACAAATCAATACAAAACATGACACAATATTCAAAGCACTCAACATCGAAAATACACAAAATACAAAAACAGATACCACAACCACACGCAATAATGCAACATTGAAGAACCAAAGACCAACAAACCACCATAATAACATCCAGAAGCCAACACACAAATACTGCACCAGAAGCAAGATGGCGAAGGCTGAAGATGGGAGAACAGGATCTCCCGAAACATGTCCCTAAAGGAAAAAATACATCTTGAGGTAAAATAGTTATAAGTATTATAGTATTATATACATCAAGAAACGGACTGTAGCAGAAAGTGATTGAAATATATATATATTGCAACTAGACTTTGTTGGTGTGTTTTACTGGTATTGCCAATTTTGGGCAACAGCGAGTATTAATACTGTTCAGTTTACACACACAAAGACCAATGCAATTTTAATTAGACTTACTTTAACTGAATTTACTTTTACTTCTCTGCTATACTTATATTCTGTAGACCTGTGTGTGAGAATGTGATGGATGGGTGTTATTTTTGAAATAATTACTTCTAACTCTTTAGTTATTATAAGAATTGTGTTTAATGTTTTTTTTCTATTTTTTACTTTAACTCTTTAAATGACTCTACTTCAATTTGCTCTGTTATCTTACTTTACTCATTACATAAATTTGTTTTTTATAGTCTCTGAAATTGTTCTCTTTCTTGTTTACTGTCTTTTTGAATTCAAACTTAAATGTTTAATACTCTACTTGTTACTGTAGCTCCGGCGTCTATCTCATGGGCATTTCTGGGTTTGAATGTTCCAAGTGTTCCTCTTCTTGTTCATCCAGTCTCCATGGTGTGGATATGTGTACAGCTTGTTTGTCACATTTCAGTTGATTCAATAAGCTTATCTGTTTCTATCACAAGTTAAACCCTGTGAATAAAATAAAACGCTTCAATTTAGTTATTAAACTTTAGTTTTCCTACTCTTCTGAGCTTTTTTTGAACAGACTCTATATGTTATATAGTCTATTTTGCATGATTGAATAATAGAGTAATACAAATTTTACGAGGGAACTTCCACTCATAACAAAAGTCACACTATCTTGGAATCAAATCCAATAGCCAATAAGCCTATACCAAGTAAAAAAGTTATCACTAAATATAAATCACGCAGACTTTGGCACACTGTACAGGTTTTCATTACAAGACTCTACAAGGATTCATTAAAAATAACAATTACCTATTTTTTAAATGCAGGAGTCTTTTGCACTTTTTAGATATTATTATTGAATTTGAAACACTTGTAATAATCATTCCAATTAAGGTTATATTAACAGGATAAAAAAATAAAAATACATTTTGAGACATGAAAAAATGTATTCTAACAAAAATAAATTATTATTATTTTAACAAATAATAGTAATTAAATTAAGCATAGCAATAACTGTAAAAAGAAATCTCACAAAAAAAGAGAAAACTCCATGACTAAATAGAACAATGTTTTCTACAAAACCAGACGTTTCGGCAATGCCATCAACTTCCATCATCAGTGAAAATCGAGTGCAATAACGTGAGGTGGTATACGTTAGTGACCACAGTAGTGTGGTTAAGGCTGAAGCAGTAAGTAGAAAGAAGTAGTTTCTATGGTAATATTTCATTTCGAAAATGATTTTAAATATAAATCATAGAATATGGAAGTCATGTATGGTTCTCCATACCGATTTTTTCATTTTAATGTAAATTATGTATGAGTTAATATCTTTATATATATAATTCTTCTGTACGTGTGTATGTCACTGAACTCCTCCATGTATAAAATAATATATCGTATGTGGCAGGTAAGCATATCTCAGTTATGTAGTGTTTACGTTTCCATTTTATTATTATGACTACAGCAATAAAAAGGCAGGGAAGACACACACACAATTCACGTTATTTCTGGCCTCACTCATGTTTATTTTCTTACATTTGCACGCTTTTTAAATGGAAAGTGCCGAAACCCACACCAACATAACGCGTGCAAGCCGAAAAAATGGACATCAATTTGCTTCCTGTGGATCGCTGGGCAATGTAACTGCACGTGTTTACAGAGGAACGATTCATAGACAGACTTTTCGTCTTTAGGGAATGAACCCTCTGCAAGATGCTGAGGGTCGATGAGTGACTTCAGAGCGCTCCTTCTTTTTCGCGTGTTTGTTCTGTGAAACATACACTGTAGATTCGCAGCTTTACTCTAAGCAACGCTCAATACGAAATGTTGAAAATTTTTGTCCACGGTGTACCCTCATTCACACTAAACCTGCTCTGATGTTTTAATTACGGACATCATAATATTAAAACTTTGGAAACTTGAGCACTACTTAATGGAGATCAATCATTAACTTATACAAGCCATTAATTTTACGCATATATTTTATATATATGTGTACAACGTTATCGGCAACAAAGAAGTAGTTTTTGTTAAAATTCCTTCCCGGGATATTCGGCCGTAGTCCAATGTTTTCTACAAAACCAGACGTTTCGACAATGCCGTCGACTTCCATCATCAGTGAAAATCGAGTGTGATAACGTGAGGTGGTATACGTTAGTGACCACAGTACTGTGGTTAAGGCTGAAGCAGTAAGTAGAAAGAAGTAGTTTCTATGGTAATATTTCATTTCGAAAATGATTTTAAATATAAATCATAGAATATGGAAGTCATGTATGGTTCTCCATACCGATTTTTTTATTTCCCAGTTAAATGATTGTCGATTTAGATAAAGTATTGATTTAGTAAAATACAGTATGGTTTTAAGTGAAAAAATATATGATTTTCTTTTTGAGAGTCTAGGTTGAATTTTGATATTGTTTTTTATGAAGCATCGTGTCAAACATGTCAAGCATGTATAGGTGCTTGGTGACTGACAAACTAAACAAATGAAATATCTTGGCTTCATAATAGACAATAATCTCTCATGGAAAAGTTTTATTTGTAACCTGAAAAAATAGTTGTATAAATTCTTACGGAAATTCTATTTGTTACGAGATTTTTGTCCTGAAAATAACTATTCCTCGATAACATCCAGATATGTCTTGTGATCAATTCACGGCCGGGTAATTGGTTAGTTCGAATTGCTTCCTATAATTGTCATGTGTAAAAGTTTCCGTACTGATGACTAACAAAATTGTTTCATGAAGGTATGCAGCAATTGTCAGATGTAGTACTATCAAGGAGAACTATTTATAAAACAGAAACCAGCTCTTGTGTATACAGTTGAAGACATAATATTCAGTCCACTCCAAGAGTGTTTAATAAACAAACTCGATTTCATTCAGCGTGTGGCCTTGCATAAGTAGTCACAACTGTTATGTGATTATAAACACCAGACAGGTTGATGAACGAAAGAAGCCATGCTTTATATCCGCGTAAAAAGGAGTGATATTTTTAAATAATGTCCATTTTAAATAATTTATTTACATTTTCTGATATACCTAATTATCATCAGTAAATTATACGTAACAGTCTAACAAGTATTTAGATTACTACTCCTACTTTATTACATATTTACACAAATATTCCAGAAATATTTCAGTGTTCACGTAAGTTTTATAAGAACAGAAGTAATGATCACCTAATTTAGTGTTTATTAGTTTAAAATGCTTCAAGTTTAGCAAATATTCTGTTGCCAGTATTGTATTATTGGTATTAAGTTTATGACCTGGGATAAACGAGTGCGCACACCCATACACACATAAACTCATGAGATTTCAACATTCTGATGTTGAAGACTCCAATCGTGGATATTTGATAGATACAATCTTTTTTAGACTTTGCTTATTGTGGGAAACATTGTATAGAATACCGTAACGTTAAACGAAATGTACCTATTTACTTTATTCTGCTGTTAAAATAAGATACTCAAATTCGATTGCGTTTTGTAACGTATTTGTATTTGTATTAAGTATGAACTACAAAGTTTTAATTTAAATTAAGATTAAAAGTGCCGTTGATTCACAAGAATTTACTGTCATGTGTTCTTCTCTGATACGCTTTAAATAACGAAAACTCATATTTTAAAATTTACAATTCAAGTCAAATCAGGTAGTAATTCAGTCCAATTCTCAATGTGCCACTTTTAAAGAAGGAACATAATTCTTATTACAAACAATGAAGCTTTTTAGACCTGGTATTACTAGATGGTAAGTAAATAATCAAAATGTTTTATACAGTTTGTTAGTTCCTTGTCATTCAGTTCATTCTATTTATAATCAAGTTAAAAACTAGATATCACTATTGTTTGACGACTCGGAACACTAAGTTTTTTATAAGTAAAATCGTAAAGATTTACCTTACAGCCTAAACCGGTTTTCACCTTTAGAAGGCTTCATCAGAGGCTGCCGTAGGTAGCGTTGTCCGTCTTGTTGTTGGCGACGAGATAGTTTTCCGAAAGATTGATGCTGTGTGTGTGTGGTGAGATGTGTTCGAATAATGTGTGCGATTTGAATTGTGTCTGTTCGTTTAGGATGTCGTTTTTATTTGTTTTTGTGTGTTTGTATATTTCTAATTGTTCTAGAGTGTCTAGTAGTCGGCCTTTTGTGTGTACGTGTAGAATGTTCATGTTATTGTCGATGTTTTTATATGTGTGGTTTGCTTCAATGAGGTGGTTTGCAAAGGTGGATTCTGTAGTGGTGTGGAGTGCCTTTGTGTGTTCAATGTATCTCTGTTTGAAGCTACGTCCTGTCTGGCCTATGTAGAATTTATTGCAATTTGAGCAATTTAGCTTGTATACACCGGGTAGATCGAATTTGTTTTGTGTTTTGTGCGTGCGTTTTGATACTGTGTGTTCTGTTTTGTTAGTAGTTTTGTAAGCAATTCTGTAACCTGCTTTTTTGAATTTGTGGGCAATTTTTTCAGTTTGTTTGTTGATGTATGTTAGTGTTATGAATTTGTTGTTTTCTGTCTTTGTCTGTTGTTTGTTTTGTGTTTTGTGTAGGAGTTTACTGACTATTGTTCTGTCATATCCGTTAGATTCTGCTAGATATTTTATCATGTTTAGTTCATCTTTGTAGTCTTTTTCATCTAAGGGGATGTTGTTAAGTCTATGTATCATGGTTCTAAAAGCAGCTAGTTTGTGTTGTGTTGGGTGATTGGAGGTGTTGTGCATTAGTGTGTCAGTTGTAGTTATACATCTGATAACTACCCAAATATTCTTGTACCCGAATTACTCTCGGTCCTAATTTGTTATGATACTGATGCTCTACTTTGATGCAGATCATTATCAAGACATTTGTATATGCATAACTTATTTTTTCCCGCCTTATGATTTTTTTAAATTGAAAAACATTTTTACTCTGTTGTTTTCTTATTATTAGCTGTAATGCCACTTTTAGGCTTTAAAATTCTAACTTGAATGTGCCCATAAGATTTTTAAATTTCAAAAAGATTAACGCTATCGGTTAACCAAATTATCGTAATTATTAACATTTTATAATTGTCAAATAGATAAAAAATACTGACTTATTCAATCAAACTGCAGTTTAACTTTGTATTAGCTACCTTTATTTTGAACTTTAAAGACTTCATTTTATTAGAATTTTGAATTTCTCAAAATTGTTGTTTATAATTCTTTTTAATCACAAATTTATCATTCATTACTTTCTCAAAATAAATATTTTTGTTAAAATTGATATAATTATGTACTCTGCTTGTAATGATCTAAAATGAAATATTCTCACTACACTTTATTTAGCTTTCTAATAATTCATCACATCAAGGACAACATTTCAGTAACTATTTTTTATTAATATATTAGTAAGAACCACATTGGATATCTTCACTAAACTCATTTACCACTCCATAAATTAGAGGAAAAGCAAATAAATGGAAACGTCAAAAGTAAAAACCATCATCATCAGCAAGGGTTATACAAAAGTAGTTTGTTCCGGCCCCAAACAGATAGACTAGAGCTGGTTATTCCAATGCTTCTTGGGACGCCCCACACCTCTCCGTCGATTTCTGCTTACAATTCAATAGTTGTTTGAGAATGCTTCAGTCATCGTTTCGGTTAAAAGTTCCAACCATTTTAGCCTATAATGGGCAGTCCTATCAAATATACACATAATATTCAGTTCCTGCAGTACATCGAGATTTCTTTTGCGATCAGTATTTGTGAAGAGTACATCATATATCACGCGTCTGAGACCGCTTGAAAACGACTGCTCTGGGATTTCGTTCTCAGAAGTCGAAATTCTCATACCCATAGACCTTGTAGAACTTCATGGGTGTTTCTTTACTCGTTGATTTAAAAAATGGGTTGGGTATTCATTGTACCAGGTTAACTAGGACTTGTCCTCAAATTCTTAGTGTTGAATGAAGTAATGTTTGAAAGAAGCCTTCAACCTCTCTCCAGCCAAGACGGTTCTGCGGGGTGAAGTCCCATATCTTACAAGAGGTTACTCTTCTGATGCTGAACAGTATGGATTTAGACTGGAAGATCGATAAATATTATTTGAAGATCAGTAGTAGCCAACAGTACCAAGTTGAGGCGTAAGGCAAATGGTTCTGGACTCTCTTATCTTTGGAATATTATAGGCACAAATTAAGTTGGATTTATTGGGTTGTACTATTGTGTACAGGGATATCTGGTCTCTTTAGTACGATAAGATAGTCAGTTTATGTGAGACAACCTACAGAAATTGGGCTGGACGTTAAGCCAGAAGGTGGCAACCCCACTATCGCATTGCCGTGCGTTATGAAAGTAACATATTCAGGAGACACAATAGTTACCAAACTGTCACAAGCAAGACGTAACCGGAAGGAAAACGTCAAAAGTGCCTTCCAAAAAATTTTAATTTTGCGTATTTATAATGTAAGGAAATTAGAATAAATTTGTAATGGAATGCTCTAACAGAAAACCTCTATTTCGCTCACATTGTTTATAATTTTTCTCTCATTGTGTTCGCAAACTGTAATTCGTATTTTAAAATATCAATTAGCCTATAATGACATTATACATTTAGTTGCCGTGGACTTTTGTAAACGAAGATATGATGCAAGAGAAACTTGTACTTTAATGTGTCTAAATAACACTGTTGTTTCTATGACATTTTTAAATATTTGTTTTCCTATAAATAATAGTTTTATATAATTGAAAGTAAATTAATAAAACAGAATGGAAAATTCAACACAATACAAAATTATGGGTGTAACGAGATATAAAACGAGCAGGCAAAAGGCTAAAACAAATGTTGAAGGTAGAAGAGAAATAAAGCAAAGATAAATAAGGAAGACCGATTCAAAAACACAAACTTAGATGGTAGAAGGTAGCATGTTATTTACTACCAGGGAATAACACACAAAACTGCATCAACCACAATAAAACTAACAATTGTTTTAATATAAATGAGGTCTTAGGCAACAATAAAAACGAAAGAGCGGATTCTTCACTGCGCACAAAACGTGTTAGCAAAAATAAATTGTTTGCCCCAGAGAGTCCTCTTTAGTTAGGAACTTTTAGACTAGTTATAATTTTTGTGGTTCAAAACCCTCTAATCGACAGCATATCTAGAAGAATCATATTCCCGTTTATTTAACACAATCCGCTTCGTGAAGCTATTCAGTAATCTGTTTTTTCAATTCAACGTTAGTTATTACATTTTAATTTATGTCATTATAAATGAAACTTTGATTTACTTTCACAAATTTACAAAATATTGTTAATGCCTTTATTTCAACAGCTATTTGTGAGCGGTTTTGGCAGTTGCAGTTTGGCCTGTGTTGAGTGAAAAACTAATTACTAGCTTTGGAGAGGGAATTGATCCCTTGAGATTGCCCGTAGATGTGCCACTGCCTAATTTTATTTGTAAGAAGTACCAAGGATTCCTATGCCGTACCCCATTGCAAACCAATGTTCACGTGTGTTAGTCTCGTCTATACAAAGATTCTATAGATAATAATGGTTTATTTATAAAATTTAAAATGCTCAAGAACTGGTGTAGCTATCACGGAAAATAAAAGTGTAAGTGATGCAGTATTAAGCTAGCAGCGGGTTTCACTAGTTCTTGAACTACGCCCTTACAACTCTTTAACATGAATATATACAGAGCAAGTAAATGACTCAATTTCGGAGTTTGATGACACATATTAAGAAGAATTTTATGCAATACTGGAAAGAGACAGTAAAAAAACTGTTAACACAAAGAGTAACTATACTTATAGACTTTTAAATAAAAAAATTAAAAGAACGGCTAGAGAATCAGAATTATGGAAAAAATGGATTAAGGTCACAAAATGAATAGGTGAGCAATAAATTTACTTCAGTTCTGATAACAACCTTTATTATGTGTAAGCCAGACGTTCATCATCACGTAAGATAATGTGTTCATGACGTTTCCCTAGTGGTAGCTTTTCCAGTCAAGTAGACTACATCTTAATTATCGCTAGGTGGACTCTACGACATTTCCAAACAATTAAAGACTCTACGAGCTCCCCAGAGAATGTTTTTCACAGTAATTAGATTCTTGCAGCTAAAGTAGAACTAAACCTGGAAAGGTGTACATCAAAATAAAGTCATACAAACATGATAGTGTTTAAGAATAGAGATGTCATATAAGCAAAATGCGGATATAAGAGTGAAGAGGAAAATTGTCGGTTGGCAATAAACCAATGAGGCATGCAGAGACCGCCTAGCTAAAAGTAAAAAATATATTATAAGAAAAAACCTCTGGAGTAACCACAAACCCGTAATTTAAGTAAAAATAGTGTAACAATAGATAAATAAAGATATACGTGTAACACAATACAGACAGAAAACGGGACTACACAATTAAGAGACAAGTACCCTCAAATAAGCAAAGCCAGAATACAGCAATGTAAGTACGACACGAATAAATAAGTAAATAAAATCTAGAAGGAATAAAAACAAATAGAAACAAATATCAATTATATATGTGTTCAAACTTAAAACATTACAAGAATATTTGTAACAAGTAAAAGAATAGATGATGCCAATATAAAAGAACAGCGGAGAAGCTACTGCAGAAAACCTATTCAAAGATAAACGCATAGAAAGAGACTACAGGTAACTTTACGTTTGACCTGGAAATCAACATTACCATGCAATATTAATAACTAATGTTAATAATAGTAACTACATAATAATGTTTAATAATAATAATGTTCAACTACATTAGTAAAAATAAAACAAAAGAAAATTGCTGGGAAAGACTACATAGTAACAGAAACGATTATGTATCGGTGAAATGGAAATCTAAGTGATATTAACAATTTTGATACAAACAGTGCAATTCTGAAACTGGCTACATGATTGAAGAAGTTCAGCATACGTCCCTATACATAAAAGAACTTAAAGATCACTGTGACAGAAAAATCTTATTTTTCACCTACTATTAAAGTTTAGTTACAAGAATTTTATAACAATTAAAGTATACCCACTACCCCAAATACAACGTAAGCAAGCAAACGTTTTGCTATATTATTGAATAGTAGTAAGATTTTAAAAAATGTAGATAATCCCACATTGTTTTTCAAAATACAATAAAACTTGGATTATTTTAGAGGCTAGAAAATGTAGATAATTCTAGCCGACATTAGGACATCGTAACACATAATCACTTTATGTAAGCATGGAAGGGTTACAAGAAATCAGTATCACTATCATCACAACAGGAAAGGTAAAGTCAGGGTTAACTCCCTGCTCACGGAATTTTTCATCGGAAAGAAGGGGTATGACAAGGATGTATTCTCAGTCTTATACGATTTAAATCATAAGGGTTTAAATAGACAGGAGCCACGGATGGATGGGAAGGAGGTATCGCAATGTTAAGTAAGAAGGTTTGCCATCTATAATATGCTGATGACATAGTACTTCCAGATGCAAGTAAAGAATTTCATTTATCCGCAGCATGAAAAAGCCAACAACGATGTAGCGTTACAAAATAAAGAAATATAAGACAAAGTAACGACTGTAGACAGATCAGATAACAAACCGCTAATCTACTTCGGACATGTACAGTGAATGGGCAGAGATTCCAGAAACACATGTTAAAGTGGAAACACGAGGGAAGAAGGCACTAGGCAGGCCAAGAAGTAGCTGGAGAGGTAGTATAGACTCGTAACCGAAAGGGGCCTGTGTGTGTGAGCGTGCGTGTGTCTTAGGTAGGAGGCGGAGAAGGGAACGTTAAAAAACTTTTATATTACGAATGTTTAAGCATACATATTGTTATTATTATTGTTGTTGTTGTCATTATGTTTTTACTATAAAATATTCATATTATTTTAATATTATTTTTTTAGGAGTACGACACGTTGTAACCCCTCTTTCAACTTTTAGACTTTATAAAAAAAAACCTTTTTTTTTTTTTTGAAAGAGGGGCCACTAGTTATTTAAAACTAGGCAAGAGCCTAGGGAAGCCAAAACTGCACTGGGTCCAGTATGACGGGACTTGCAATTAAACTCGTTGTTAAGCAACAATAACAATTTTATTCAGCCATTTCAAATAACATGCAAGTATCACTCCCAGTATACAATATACTTTTATAGAATTGAAAAAACTTTTGTTACAAACTTTTACTCCCCTCCCTGTCATTACAATCCTGTGAAAATATGCACGTGTAATCTCATCAAATTAAAATACATGTAAACATCAGCATAATAATACCTCCCAAATATAAATAAATAGAACATCAATCAATATAAATACATAAATACACATAAATAAATAGTTACATAAATACACATAGCACACATATCTATATACTACACACATGTTCACCTGGCAGGCAGCCCGTATACATTTCACCATGCCGCCGAAGAATACAATCCTCAGTATTAGTGACCTAGACCCCCATCCCAGACTACTGTAAAAGGGTAAAGTGCCCAGCCTCCATAAAAAACTTTTCATAAACCAATCCATTAACCCGTCCGGTTATGACTGCTTGCAACCAATGAAATTATTACAAGTATTCAAAATTTTAGAAAGGTTCCCCCAGATAGGAATGTGCCATCGCCAGGTCAACATGGCTGCACGGCCGTACAAAATGTATAACAGAATTTATGGTTGGAAGTAAGAATCAATAGTATACTCATATTAACAACTGAACTAGTAATACACTGGCTATGGCAGTAAAAGAAAATGAATGAAATTTCACTTATACTGAATTATTACAGAGTTAAGATAAATTTTATAAAATATATATAATAAGGTTTATGATTGAAAAGTAAGAACCAATAGTGTGCTCATTTTAACAACTGAACTAGTAATACACTGGCTATGGCAGTAAAAGAAAATGAATGAAATTTCACTTATACTGAATTATTACAGAGTTAAGATAAATTTTATAAAATATATATATTAAGGTTTATGATTGAAAAGTAAGAACCAATAGTGTGCTCATTTTTACAACTGAACTAGTAATACACTGGCTATGGCAGTAAAAGAAAATGAATGAAATTTCACTTACACTGAATTATTACAGAGTTAAGATAAATTTTATAAAATATATATATTAAGGTTTATGATTGAAAAGTAAGAACCAATAGTGTGCTCATTTTTACAACTGAACTAGTAATACACTGGCTATGGCAGTAAAAGAAAATGAATGAAATTTCACTTATACTGAATTATTACAGAGTTAAGATAAATTTTATAAAATATATATATAATGACAATTTTAATAAAAACTTTATAACATCAGCCCCTAATAAAACACATTTGAGGTGTTCCTACAGAATTGGCTTGGCCACAGGCGAGGCCATGCGCACCACCAGATCCAGCAAGCTAAAACATGCTATAGACCTGTAGCTAACGGCACCGACAGGTGACGTCCACAGGTTACAGCACCTCCCCAAACCTTTAAATCTACTAAAAAAACCAAACCCATATAGCTATGAATACCCTTAATCAATGCAAGCATAATTCACCCCCCTATAAATCAGCAGTCTTAAGTCACACACACTTTTACCCTAAAAGAAAGTTTCGCAGCAAAATTCGGTAACGCATGACCCCGTCCGGGCTCACACTTACTCAGGGGGGGCTTAAGCCTTAGTAAAATACACTGACAAAATTTACAAGCACTAATTGTCTCGCTGGACTTGTGTCCCAACAACTTTAACTGGAGATGTTCCAGGAAGAGAATAAGATGTTCTACATTGTAGAGGCCAAAAATATATATAAATGGGTTAAATGTCACCTGGTATAATCCGGCACAAAACCTGAGGTACTCATGATGTATTGTCCATTTCTTCCTCCCGACGGCACAGACGGAGAATCACTTGTTTTAATGCCATTGGTGGCAGATGTTCGGCCACCAGCAGAAGTGAATCGGGAATCATCTTAGGTCGGGAACCCGGAGAGTCGCGTAGTCGATTATCTAATCATGATAGATTTTAGCAGACAAAAATTCAACTGGTCGTCGCCGGGAGATAGAATGGTTGATGCTGCATTGGCTGCCAGACGAAAACTGCTCACCGCAGACACAGGAAAAATATTACGTATCGCTCCACACAGAGAGCGCGCGGATCAGCAACAAGCATGCAGATAACAGCGTATACTCCGCTCAAATAATTAATTCACAAACCCCCGCAATGACAGTCACATAATTAACTGGGAAAGGGCCGAGTATTCCAAAACTCGGCCCACCCCCACTCCAAAAGGGCAACATGGTTGCCCCAACTGGAACTCAGTGGTACCCTGCAGTGTACCACCCTTATATTCCATACTCGAGTTGGTATCGGTTTTCCCACCAGTCATGGCTCCCAGGAGAACAGAGGCTCAGAAGGAAAACGAAAGAGCAGAAGAAGACATGTAACGTGTAAGTGTGTAGCCACCGCAGGCTGACCTGATCAGGGCCAGCCTACGGCAAGAAAAGACAGCAAAGAAAAGACGAAAGAAGATACGGGAGCTCCCTGAGCACTGGCCCCCTGAGACATGCCCAACTATAGTTGAGAAACCGACACAACCACAACAGGGCGGCAAGCCCTATAGTTACCAGAGGGACTAGCCCCAAAACGCCAAACAATAACCGTGTTTCAGAATCACCGAAGAAAAGGGGGATCTGGTCTCCTTGACCCAATAATCTCACTTGCATGTATATGTATATATATCCATAATCCCATACGTGTGTGTGCTCCAAGGGCTCTCTACTCTCTCCTTTTTTTGGGGGGGCAGGTTAGGAAAATCAGGAAGAAGGAAAGGGCAAGGATCATTGAAGATCATGAAGATCAAGGCCTGGAACAGAAGGTAAGGACATGGCTCTCTCCAGAAATAAGGAAAATTGGAGAGAACCAAGGCTCGCGCAGGCAGGGGCGCATCCCTGAAGTAGACGAACACCACTGGGACTGTGGGGAACACCTACCCGCTACCATAATCAACTCTCCCCCCGGAGCACATACCTCCCTGAATAACATCCATCCCTACCTAAATGGAGACCCACAAGCTCCCCCCCTTCCTCTCAGCCGGTCCACCCCTTTTGACAGGGCTTCAACTTCGAAACGTGAGTGACTATCTCTTTAGAAGTACCTCCCGGTTCGCCCAACCTAGCCGTCACAGGCGACGCAAACCCCAGGATACGGTACGGCCCCGACCAGCGGTAACACAATTTGGCGGCTCTTTTATTGGCAGCTGAGCTGATCGGGTGGCTGTGGCATTAGACCAAATCTCCTACTTTAAAGGGATTTGGAATACGCCCCTGATTATACCGACTACGGACGCGCTCGTGCGCACGAAGCAAATTCTTCCGGGCCTCTTTCCACCTATCTGCCGTCCTAATGTCCGGATTACTCGGCAGAAGATCGTCTATGTTCCACAGGTTGGCCAAGGGAAGCGTAGGCGAGAAACCAAACATAACTTCAAAGGGAACGGCCTTATGACTGTCATGCAGGGCCGTATTGAAAGCTAGCTGTAACCACTTAAGATTCTGGTCCCAGGTGGTCTGTTGCTCTGCATGATAAGCAATAAGCTTGGACCTGAGATTCCTGTTGAATCTCTCCGCGTGGGACGGCTGTGGGTAATAGGGGGAAGTGGTTACATGTTTGATGCCATTGGCGAAGCACATTCGCCAAAAATCGCCTGAAATAAATTGTGGACCATTGTCCGAGACAATGATGGCCGGAAGACCGAAGTGCTGAAATACATGACTCTGGAGCGCGTTTATGGTTAAACGAGCAGTTGCCTGCCCTAAGGGCAGTAGCCAGGCAAACTTCGAAAAAGCATCCACACAAACAAGCAGGTAAGAATTACCTGACTTGCTACGCGGGAAAGGTCCCACGTAGTCTATGAATAACTTCTCCATCGGTCTGCTCGCCACATCAGATGACAACAGCCGCAACTTGGTGTTCTGGGCAGGCTTGCTCAAGCCACAGAGATGACACGCCTTCGCCCGAGTTGCTATGTCCCTATCCATGCCCTTCCAGATAAACTGTCTCCTAATACTGGAAATGGTCTTCGAAATCCCCTTATGTCCACCTACCGGGGAATTGTGGTAGTAGCTGAAGACCATGGGCACGAGTTTGCTAGGCAGCACTATCTTCGGGGCCCGTCCTTTTCTCTCTCTGCAACATAGGACGCCCCTGGACAAGAAGTAAGGGACCTGCACGTTACCCTCTTTTAGATTTTGGATGATCGGACCCAACTCTTCATCATCTAACTGATGGGGTAACACATCAGTAAAAGCTAAAGGAAAGTCCAGTAAAACCGAACAGGGTTGCTCAGGCTGGGCTTCGCTGGGTTGGGAAAACATACGGGACAAAGCATCTGCAACCACATTTTGAGTTCCCCGAATGTGTTGCACCTTGAATTTAAAGGATGAGATCTTGACCACCCATCGTCCAATCTTACCCAGCTGCCGGGGATGAGCGAGAAGCCAAGAGAGAGCCTGGTTGTCGGTCTTGAGCAGGAACTCAGCGTGTTCCAAGAAATGCCTGAACTTGTCTAGAGCGTAAACAACAGCTAAACACTCTAGCTCATAGACTGAAGACTTCCGTTCTTGTTGGGTCAAAGTTCTAGATATAAAGGCCACAGGCTGCCTAGCACCATCAACAACTTGGGACAGAACCGCCCCGAGCGCAATCGAACTCGCATCCGTCTGGAGTATGAACGGCTTCGAGAAGTCTGGCATTCTCAGTACTGGAGGGGAAATGATGGCTTCCTTCAGGGTCTCGAAAGCCTTCTGTTGTTTTTCCCCCCATACAAATTTGGTGCCCTTTTTCCGGAGTTCATTCAGAGGTGCCGCAATCTCCGCCGCATTTGGAATGAAACGCCGATAGAAATTGACCATCCCCACAAATCTCGCGATGCCTTTGGCATCCTTTGGTGGGGGAAAGTCCCTGATTCCCTGTGTTCGCTCAGGATCCACAGTGACACCTCTATGGGAAATCAGGTGGCCCAGAAAAGAAATTTGGGTCTGGACAAACTTCACCTTTTCGGGGTTGACAGTGAGGCCAGCACCCCTCAACCTGCACATCACCTCTTCGAGATGACCCAAATGCTCCTCGTACCCCTTACTGCACACCAGCAAGTCGTCAAGATAATTGAAGACATACTTGAACTTGACATCGTGAAAAACGGTGTCAAGTAAACGGGTGAGAGTTTGGGCCCCTACCGCTAGACCCATGGGAACCCTAGTGTACTGATAGAGGTTCCACGGAACACAGAATGCCGTGTAGGGCCTACTTTCTTTCGTCAACGGAATCTGGTGATATGCAGAGTTGAGGTCAATGATGGTAAAATACCTCGCCTCACTGAACCAATCGAACGCGGAATGAAGGTCAGGGAGTGGGACCGAATCTACCTCAATGTTGGCGTTGAGCTTGCGGTAGTCGATGACCATCCTATGCTTACCTGCAGGCTTGGGGACTAGGAACGCTGGACTGGCATAACTGGACTGAGAATGTTCAATCACCCCTTGATCTAGTAACTCTTGAACCTTCTCCCTTAAGATGCTCATCTTCGGAGGGGCAAATTTATAAGGGTGGGAGCGCACCACCTTGGAGTCCGTTAGGCGGATCTTATACTCCAAGAGATGTGTGAGCCCCAGGGCCGGAGTTAATACAGTGGGAAAACGCTCACACAACTGATCTAATGCGGACCGCTGGGACTGGGAGAGGTGGTCTCTAGATGTGTCGGGGCACTTAACCTCTTGGATATCTTGGCTGGTCCCCTGATATCCAAGGAAAGGGATTACAACTCCCCGATTAAATTTAAAATAACATTGGTGCTCTTGGATATCAATAACGAGACCACTTTTACAGATGAAATCGGCACCAATAATGCATTCAACTCCCAGAGCAGGAGAAACCAGAAAGCTCCACACCCAAGAAAATCCCTCGATTTTAAACTTAAATGAAACTACCCGGGAAATGAGCAGAATTTCCTGGGATGCCATCCAGCACACCACGGAAGACTGTTCTGACCTTTTAATTGAACCCTGTCGTTCAAGGTCCTCGCACACTTTGGATGAAATGATAGATCTTGCTGATCCGGAGTCAACTAATGCTCTGAGTTGACTCCTTTTCAACTCCAACAGCATGAAGGGGCATACAGAAGTGGGCCTAGAGATGGTTTGGAGGACCTTGATGCCCAAAGAACTGGGACCTACAACTGGCCTGGAGGCACGTACCTTAGAAGACCCGCGACAGGTAGGGGAAGACCTCCGACATATCTTCCCCTCATTGACCCTTTTCTGAATGACCTTGGGCGCCTTGGGGAGGGACGTTGGACTCGACCCAACCCTGGTAAAAAATCGTCTAATGTGGCCCAATCTACCACACCTAAAACAAGTCACATTAGGTGAACGACGGCGCCTCTCGTTACAAGAGTTTCTAATTTCCGGTTCAGCACCGTGTGATGATGGAACAATTCGCCCTCCATGCGTCTCGTGTCTTACCTTATCCTTTACTACTTGATCACGGGACTCGTCAATTTCCTGGACCATTCTGGAAACCACACACAGCCGTTCAAGGTCCGCAAAACAATGTGGACGGTCCGCGAACACCAAACGGGATCTCTCTTGGGGCGTCACCCCTTCTAGAATAACTCGACAATATCCTTCTCGGGCAACCCCAACCTCAAAATCCGGGCAATTTTACGAATATCCTGCACAAAGTCCACCAACGCCTCTTCGTTGGCCTGTGCACGATAGAACCGACTACATTTCAACAGTTCATGTTGCCGATGGGATATGAAAGGTCCAACACCTCCCCATGGAGAGAGTCGATACTGCCACCACGACGCCGGGTGTCGGTGACCAGTTCAACCAATGAACCCCGGCAATACGGATATATAACGGACAAGAGGACATCATCGGGCAGCCCCGGAAACTCCGCCAACTGCAGGACGATGTCCAGGAAAACCAACAATTTGCCCACATCTCCATCCACCACCGGAAGTCTCTGGAGAATGCCAGAAATAGGGTTGGGTAGTTTCTGGTAACCTACCCCCGCCAGAATCACAATTCAAAACCCACAACAACAAACATAATTCCTACGAAACACCTAACACAAAAACATGACTTACAAAGGAAAATCTTGAGTACTCTCTCTTCCATCAAGAGGACCCCCGGGTTCCCTAGCGCTGCGAAAACCCAATCCACTCCAGAACCAACTCTCCGTCAGCCGCCAGACTCAAAAGAAGAAACGACATCAGACACTAACACCAACATACAATCCACACCACCGAACAACTACCACAACATATAACAATTCAACAAGACATTTATTATAACTTCCGCGACTAAGTCGGGTCAATGACGGTACTGACTTCCGGTCAGGCCATACCGCATCCAGTTAACCTCTCGCGCTATTACTTCATAACTATTTATATAAGGCAGCCATTCCCCCGGCAATCCCCCCCGCGCTCTCCGGTAAGGTCCAATCTCAACCACAACAAAAAACCCCAACTAAAACGCATGCCACGTGGCGGCACCAGGTTTACAATTCAAATCACCTAGCAATAATTCATACCTAATACATATATACATACATACAATATCAAACCTGCCATTGCATCTACCTATTTTCATTTTCCAATATTTCTGATGTTGGATGTTCTATCCAAACTATTTCCGAGTTTGCAAGCCCCGTCACACCAAAGGACCCAAGGGTTCGACCAAAGAATCAACCACGCTCTGCTACCATTTGTAACCCCTCTTTCAACTTTTAGACTTTATAAAAAAAAACCTTTTTTTTATTTTATTTTTTTATTTTTTTTTGAAAGAGGGGCCACTAGTTATTTAAAACTAGGCAAGAGCCTAGGGAAGCCAAAACTGCGCTGGGTCCAGTATGACGGGACTTGCAATTAAACACGTTGTTAAGCAACAATAACAATTTTATTCAGCCATTTCAAATAACATGCAAGTATCACTCCCAGTATACAATATACTTTTATAGAATTGAAAAAACTTTTGTTACAAACTTTTACTCCCCTCCCTGTCATTACAATCCTGTGAAAATATGCACGTCTAATCTCATCAAATTAAAATACATGTAAACATCAGCATAATAATACCTCCCAAATATAAATAAATAGAACATCAATCAATATAAATACATAAATACACATAGCGCACACATATCTATATACTACACACATGTTCACCTGGCAGGCAGCCCGTATACATTTCACCATGCCGCCGAAGAATACAATCCTCAGTATCAGTGACCTAGACCCCCATCCCAGACTACTGTAAAAGGGTAAAGTGCCCAGCCTCCATAAAAAACTTTTCATAAACCAATCCATTAACCCGTCCGGTTATGACTGCTTGCAACCAATGAAATTATTACAAGTATTCAAAATTTTAGAAAGGTTCCCCCAGATAGGAATGTGCCATCGCCAGGTCAACATGGCTGCACGGCCGTACAAAATGTATAACAGAATTTATGGTTGGAAGTAAGAATCAATAGTATACTCATATTAACAACTGAACTAGTAATACACTGGCTATGGCAGTAAAAGAAAATGAATGAAATTTCACTTACACTGAATTATTACAGAGTTAAGATAAATTTTATAAAATATATATATTAAGGTTTATGATTGAAAAGTAAGAACCAATAGTGTGCTCATTTTTACAACTGAACTAGTAATACACTGGCTATGGCAGTAAAAGAAAATGAATTAAATTTCACTTATACTGAATTATTACAGAGTTAAGATAAATTTTATAAAATATATATAATAAGGTTTATGATTGAAAAGTAAGAACCGATAGTGTGCTCATTTTAACAACTGAACTAGTAATACACTGGCTATGGCAGTAAAAGAAAATGAATGAAATTTCACTTATACTGAATTATTACAGAGTTAAGATAAATTTTATAAAATATATATATAATGACAATTTTAATAAAAACTTTATAACATCAGCCCCTAATAAAACACATTTGAGGTGTTCCTACAGAATTGGCTTGGCCACAGGTGAGGCCATGCGCACCACCAGATCCAGCAACCTAAAACATGCTATAGACCTGTAGCTAACGGCACCGACAGGTGATGTCCACAGGTTACAGCACCTCCCCAAACCTTTAAATCTACTAAAAAAACCAAACCCATATAGCTATGAATACCCTTAATCAATGCAAGCATAATTCACCCCCCTATAAATCAGTAGTCTTAAGTCACACACACTTTTACCCTAAAAGAAAATTTCGCAGCAAAATTCGGTAACGCATGACCCCGTCCGGGCTCACACTTACTCAGGGGGGGCTTAAGCCTTAGTAAAATACACTGGCAAAATTTACAAGCACTAATTGTCTCGCTGGACTTGTGTCCCAACAACTTCAACTGGAGATGTTCCAGGAAGAGAATAAGATGTTCTACATTGTAGAGGCCAAAAAAATATATAAATGGGTTAAATGTCACCTGGTATAATCCGGCACAAAACCTGAGGTACTCATGATGTATTGTCCATTTCTTCCTCCCGATGGCACAGACGGAGAATCACTCGTTTTAATGCCATTGGTGGCAGATGTTCGGCCACCAGCAGAAGAGAATCGGGAATCGTCTTAGGTCGGGAACCCGGAGAGTCGCGTAGTCGATTATCTAATCATGATAGATTTTAGCAGACAAAAATTCAACTGGTCGCCGCCGGGAGATAGAATGGTTGATGCTGCATTGGCTGCCAGACGAAAACTGCTCCCCGCAGACACAGGAAAAATATTACGTATCGCTCCACACAGAGAGCGCGCGGATCGGTAACAAGCATGCAGATAACAGCATATACTCCGCTCAAATAATTAATTCACAAACCCCCGCAATGACAGTCACATAATTAACTGGGAAAGGGCCGAGTATTCCAAAACTCGGCACAACGTCAGCCTACCAACATGTTTGGCGGAACAGCTGATGTACAGATAAATAAGAGGTTGCATAAGTTTAGATGTAGATCTGTATATGTGTGTTAGCCAAAACAGTAGTAAGTTTTGTAAACATACTCTAACATACGTTTTGTATGTGTCATTAAAACATTAAGAATGTTATTTGACCTTGAATAATCTTGTTGGCTTGATTCTGAAGAATGAGAAATCTTTGTGCTGGAGACCTGTGGTGTTACGAAGAATAGACACAACACATATCACTCTACACTAAAATATAATACGCATGCATTTTACAAATTATGTACTCTCTTGTCCTTGCATGGAGTTGTCCGACAATTATCTCTGTCTTCTGTCCTTCTATCATTCTCTCTCTCTCTCTCCCTCACTTTGTCTATAAACACACACACACACACACACATATTGCTTTTCTCTCGTACTGACTGTTTCAGTCTTAAATATACATGCTCACTGCATCCCTTCTAGAAGTGGACTAGTACTAAACTAGTATTTTAAAATAACATGTACAAAAATACCGTTCCAAAAAAATAACAGGTACAAATACCTGTTATTATATACTTATTATACATAACTTATATTATTCCTTTGTAAGTAACTCGTTGTGATTTCTGCAGGTCGCATCTCCGTGTTCGCGGGAAGTTCTGTGAGAAAAAAAGGGGGGTGCAGCAGTGGCTGACATGTATTAACCATTTCTGAGTTCCCGATACCACAACTCAGATTAGACAGTGCATAATGTTTGTAGAAAAGACAGACGTGTGTGACGTAGGAATCTTGACAAATTCATCTTCCACATGTTCCGGCTGAAGAAAGGCGAGTGCTGCCTTACCCATCGTAATTCTTAGTTTTCTCTTTTCTCGGTAGTCGCTGGTAAGACTACGTTCCTGTCCTCTTACGCAAACACTTCTTCATGTGAAAAAAACAACTATTTACCTTTATCAAAGGGAAAAATTCGCGGTTCACCGATATTGCCGCTGATTGGAAGTTAACCAAATACACTGTTACTCACCGTCTATGGCCTTTCCGTAATGTTTTTTCGTGTTTACATGTTTCGAGGCACTTGCCTCATCATCAGAACTTATAAAAACCAATCTATGTCATAAATTATGACATTTGTCAAAATATTAAAAACACAATACGGCAATTAAACTATGTACATAACGTGCTTTAAAATGTTAGGTGTGCCTTGCAAGACAACACGCACCGTACTGACGAAATCTAAGCCTTATCTCGACCATATCGCATAGCGGTATCGTACAGTATATTTGATTTATATTGTAATTGGTCGTTCAACATGTGTGGCTTGGTACTGGCGTCGTTGTATGCTTTGTAAATCTCATATTCTTCAAGGGCGTTCAAATAACCCCCTTTACTGCAGAAATGAAGGGGTATTAAATTCGAGCTAAAATCCGTGTAACTGTGATTGTTGTCTATAAGGTGCCTGGCGAAATTTGACTTGATATTGTCAAAGTTGTAAACTCGTGTAGGGGGTCTATGTTCAGAAAATCTTTTCAAAAAACCTCGACCCGTCTGGCCCACATAAAAAGCCTCACAGTCGTTGCAGACTAGCTTATAAACTCCTGTTTTATTTTCAAGACTGGTATGTTCACGGGTGCGGAGATTATTTAAGATGTTATTACTAGTCTTGTAGGAAACGACTATGTTGTTGACTTTATTAATGGTTGACTTAAAAATCCCTGGCATGAAATGCGTATAAGGTGCCGCAATGTACTTGCGTGCCTTTGTTTCAAGGTTCTCATTTCTATTATTTGTATCTTTAGTTTCATTTTTAATAGTGTTACTCTTCTTTTTCTTTTGTTTTTTTAAAATATTATCTATTATTCTTTCGTTGTACCCGTTGTTAAACGCAATGACTTTAATGGTATTTAATTCTTCGATGTAATCCTCGATGCCAAGGGGTATAGACAATAGGCGATGTATCATGCTATGGAATGCAGCTAATTTCTGTGAAATGGGGTGGAACGATGAAGCATGTATGACAGCGTCAGTCATCGTGGGCTTCCTAAATATATTAAAACATAGTTTTTTAGTAACAAAATCCTTAGTTACTGTCAAATCCAGAAAATCTAACTGACCTCTAACTTCATTCTCCAAAGTAAACTGTATTTTGTTGTTAATGCCATTCAAGTAATTGTGGAGCTTGTCAATTTGACGATTTGTGCCTTTATACACCATAAAAGTGTCGTCGACATATCTACCATAGAACACCACATTGTAATTATATGTAGGGTTTGCAAACAAGTAAGAATTTTCAAAGTAATTTAAGTACACCTCCGCTAGAATACTAGAGAGTGGGGAACCCATAGCCAACCCCTCCAGCTGTCTGAAAAACTGTTTGTTATGTGTGAAATAATTCTGGTCCAAAATCACTTCCAACAATTCTAATATTTCATTTATGCAATGACCATCCAGTTTATTGGTGTTAACAAGGTTAGTTCTTAATAGGCGTAAAGTTTCACTCACCGGTACATTTGTATACAAGTTCACAATGTCAAAAGAAATAAGTTTATAGTGGGGTTCAATCATCAGGTTTTTCACTTTTCCAACGAAATCACAACTATTAATCAAACTTCGATTATTAACCAAATGTAAATTATGTTTTAATATACTCACTAATTTTCTAGCTGCTTTGTAACCGGGTGCAGTGGTAAAATTTACTAGTGGTCTAATAGGAATCCCCTCCTTGTGAAGCTTTGGCAGACCTGATAAAACAGGCGCTTTAGAATTAATTGGTTTTAAAGAACGTCTAGTACGTTCATCAAAGAGATGTGTACACATGTTTAAGCTACGATTAAGACGTTTTACATATAAATCCGTGGGGTCAGAGGTTAGCAGGGTGATATTATTTGCAATGAAATCGTGTATTTTATCGTCATAATCATTCTTATTTATAATAACCAGAGTGTTACCCTTATCCGCCTTAGTGACAAGGGCTTGATCGTCAGATAGTTTTTTCTTTAATGTTTTTAAAATCCTACGTTTGGCATTATAATTAGTCATAGAAGGAATAGGAGAATGTATGTTATTAAGTTGGTTACGTATAATTTTGTTAAATTTGTTATTTATTATGAACCGTGCTTCATCTTGTTCTTTTTGTTCATTAATTGCTTTAATCACAGTTTCGGCACTAGCAACTTCAGTTAGAATGTGCCTTGTGTTGAAGTTCGGCTTATGTAATGGGAGATTGTATTTTAATCCTTTATTTAAAAGATTTTCTTCGTCAGTATTTAATTCAATCGAAGTCAAATTACATAGTCGTGTATGGAATACGTGTTTACAACTAGTATTACTGGTTTTAGGTATTTGATCGTCTATTAACCTTTGTAACTTGTTAAGCTGCGTCGTACGCATATTGTAAACAACTATTTCTATCGTACTGTTTATAAATTCCAGATAATGATCTAGTGCAGCTGGATGTACGTCATTAAGTAGTTGTAAGTGTGCTCCATACAATTTAGAATTAAGAAGTGCTTTTTTAATATATAACGACCTCAATTCCTCTTTAATTCTAAAAATCTCTGCAAGTTTTTTAGCTTTCATATCTGCAATAGACGAGCCTTTAAACTTTATAATAGCGTAATTTGGAATAACCTTATTTTTCAAGCATGCTTTATTAAATCTAATATGCAGAAGGGTCTTATGCAATTGTGTTTTAATATTCTGAAATCTGCGTACTACGTTATCACGACTATTATTATTCATTTTGATTTAAATGGAATAAATCCTATTGTAGTCCCAAGCCACGTGTGGAAAGGCCATAGACGGTGAGTAACAGTGTATTTGGTTAACAAACACGTGGCTTGGGACTACAATAGGATTTATTCCATTTAAATCAAAATGATTGGAAGTGTTTTTGTGATTTTCATTTGGGAATAGCTTCGAGGATAAGTCGAAACATATGGGCCTAGGTTTCTCTTTTCTTGTTCGGCAGAGGAGCAAATTTTTAATTTCTACTTTCAAAGTGTGAATGAATGAAATTGATCTGTGCAAACTGCTTACTGCAACTGTTGAACGTTCCCTCCATGAAGAATATCTTGACGTACTTCACGCTTTCTCTGCCTTTTTCACTATTAAACAGTACGAGACTCTGTTTTGAAAAGCCCTTTCTTAAAAGAAAATTATTCATTATTCTTAAAAATTCCGTCATTCATTTTCAAACACTCGTCGTCAAGAAAGATTTCATCATGCGATTTCGGCTCTTTCTGATTTCCTCAAGCGTTACTTCTATGTGCTTGCATTGTTCTCTTCAACGTGCTAGATGACGGAGTTTCTGTTACAAAATCAAAACCTCAGTTATGCAGATCACCCATTTCTTCTATTTATTTGGGATATGGGGATAGATTCCTCTCGGGCTCTCTATCTATAAAAAATACTAACAATATGACTTTTTATATAAAAGCAAAAATAATTTTTATTTGTTGTTAAGAGTGTTGTCTTATCTTAATAAAAAGATTTAAAAAACTTAGATTTAAGCGCTTGGTAGATTCACAAAATGTATTGTTAAATTCTGGCATTGTTTCAGCCGATTAGGTTATTCTCAAAGAGATGGTAAGAATAACTAAATACACAGAATTTGTTAGAGCAGGGATTCTCAAATAACTTGGTTGGTAGCAATAAAGAAAACATTGCCTAATGGGTGAAAGAACTAAGCTAAATATTTGTAATTACGTAATTAAATGAACTGTATATCTTATACAATTTTAGTCTAATTGTTGCATTAAAATTTTGTCTTCTGTTCTGGACGAATAGCCTATTTCCCTCCCTCTCTCTCTCTCTCTCTCTCTCTCTCTCTCTCTCTCTCTCTCTCTCTCTCTCTCTCTCTCTCTCTCTCTCTCTCCCCCCCCTACGCACACACACACATTTCACACCCGAGTCTGTTCTTGTTTTTACTTATTCATCAAATTTAGGTGTGAGTGTAGTGATAACTGTTACTGTTTTCTTTAAACATAACATGTACACAAAGCACTACATAGTCCAAAACACGCCCGTTAGTTGATGTTTGATTTCAGCTTACTAAGAACGTATTACGTATAAATACAGATCTCTAATAAGTATCAGCAGGCTTGTTATAAACACAACATTGCTAAGTTACAATTTACAAAATAACAGCTGTACCAAACATTTTATAACTTGGGTGAAATGTTCATATTGTTCCCTTCCTGTTGTGTGTAATGCTTACTTCGTCTTATAAAACAACGTGTACTGTATTTGGTCTTGTATGTAACTACAGGTATTGTACGTTATTTAGATTGTGAAGAGGTCAATAAAACGTTTTAAGGCTTATATATTTTAGAAAATAAAAAATCACCCACTATTAACTTATTCTTATGGTACGGAATTAAAGCGTGCAGTTTTGGTGGTGTCCGCACTCTTCGCATGCCAAAAGTTTGTGAGTTCACGATCCGTGCTCTTCAGGTATCAGACTGTACCGCTTACGGCACTCTTCGTGCCGCCTTCTACTAAGTTTAGTAAATTCTTATCTTCAACAGATCGTGTATTTATCTTACGCTGCAGTTTGAACATTTACACCTAATTGTGTTATCTGTTATGGAATTTGTTAGTTTTATTCCCTTACTAAGTGGAAACTACTGTTAGTCAAATGACAAGTAAAGTGATGGAGACAAAAATTCAAAATCAGCAGTTTAGAAAAAACAAACAAATTCACGAAAACACCTTATGTTTAGGGTAGCGTTATCAGATCAGTAAAGATTTAATGAACAGGCCTGGCTAAAGTACATAAACATCAGTCATAAAGTTGATATATTATCTTAGAGCAAATTACAGGTCTCAGTAAAAAAAACTACTTTGTAGTGGTTACAACAGGAACGTTACAACAATCTCATCATTTACGTGAGATGTGCAGTGAAGTTAAAGTCACATTAACAAAAAGTATAATATGTATAATATGCCCTGTCAACCATCAGCCACTCTGTAGATTATAACACAATATAATTCGCTTTTTTAAAATTTACCAAGTTGGTGACATGTATAATATATAATTTATTATAATCTGTATTATAATCTGCATAACACACGAGCATAAATGTAACATCAGTATGAATTTTTTTTCATTTATTAAAAACAGCTCATCTCTTTGCAGAACGAAGTATTCAGCACCAAAAAAGTGGCTTCGTACTCCTGTATTCGAAATACTACTATACTTATTGTACTCGTTTAGTTGTTGTTACTTATGTATCCGTAATACTCCTAATACTTCTATACTCGTTTACTTGTTGTTCCTTGTGTACCCATAATACCCTTAATACTTGTAGTACTCGTTTACTTGTTACTTGTGTACTCGTTAGATGCGTAGGGGGGTTCCGCGACTCGGAACAACGAGGCCGCGAATAACAGGTATTTTAACTTTTCAGTCACTGTTATATCCATTCCACAAAAATATCGTTCCAAAATACCTGTTATAAGTATATCGGCCTACCTCTACTCCCTTCCTTTGCATGTCAGCCTGTCAATCTCGTTTCAACCTCTCCTGACACTTCCTTTTTCTTACCCTCTCTTGCTATCTACTAATTAGATAATCCTAAGCTAGTGCTCAAATTAGATGAAAACTGGGCATATCCAAAGCAGGAAAATTGTATGGAATTTTCGAGACAATGAAGAATATAAAAAGAGACAAGCAACGAAAGAGGTGTTTGTTAGAAGAGGATCTCATGGCAAAAGCGAGTAGGCAATGGCAAGGTATTCAAATTGACAAATAAAAAACAAAGGTTATGTTAAGCATCGTCTGAGGAAAATACCGATGATTGGGTACTTAATTAGACATTATAGCTATGTCACTATGGTACTGGAAGATAAAATTAATGGAAGAATTATTAGCGGAAGATCAAGAAAAAAGTACGTATATCAAATGGTTGGAGATATATGGTTGATGTAAATTTCTGTATTGCATCAACACCATAAATTTACCTTTGCGTATGTACACATATGCAATTTTTCACATACCCAGTTACCCATTTTTCATAGTACCCAGTTGTGAAAATTTTCTACTTCATTTAGAGTGTAAATTGGCAAAACATTTACGATAGACCTGTGTATATTTTAAGTATAATTATGAACAAAATTTCCTTACCGAAATGGTATTAATGTTGAAACCATTTCATATCAGGTGACAAGTTCAAAGAGGAAATACATGCTCCTTCATAACAAAATTAAATAAAATCCAGGCAAATTTTTGAGTAATATATAATGTCCCTAATTTACGGTATAATGTTTCAGAACACTTAAGACTTTGTAACTGAACAACCGCAATGCAAAATATACAAGTTAACTTACAATTTGCTATTTATTGTATGCACCAAAACACAGGGGTGTGTTTTTCTGCAAGTTTTCACATATTGAGAATTAAAACCAGTCAACAGATGTTATTCTCTAGCGGATTGACCTTGGAAAGGCGTATAATCTCCTCCTACTTGGCGTGAAATCACTACGTGAATACCATTCTCGTCCAATTTATACAAGTTTTTTTTGGCATGCTTAAAACACAATACTATACCAACTAAAAATATGGTTTAATTTCTCAAAGTCGCAGAGTCATAATTGTACTTACCTGACAGCAAACACACCAAATATACAAACAAACAAATGTTAATAGTCGTATTCTAGTCACATTTGGTTTGCTAAATTATAAATGATCAAGGGGATGATGCGAAGATTTCTTGTGAAAGACATGTTTGTATGTAAATGAACGGATTCTCAAAACTCTCAACGAGATCAAATGTTACAAGCTAGTAGCCATATTACACGATTAATTAAAAATTTGTACAAGTTGTGATTAGTTTTCAGTTATGAGATTTCATTAAAAATATTTATATTTGAAAATCATTGTTCGTTTGTAGCCTATTCGATTTGACTATACTTCATAAAGATACAAATTTGAATAATTAAAAGAACACAATTCGCCGCGGACTACCGGCATCTAAACTTGCTACTTCTCAAAGTACTGGCGAATACTAAGGGGAATGCTGATAGACAGGCGGCCTCTCTACATGTTTGGTTAATTTAACCTTGATTTTCTGGAGATAAACCCATTCGTTTGAATTTCCAGAGAAGTTTACCACACGGTGTAGTATTGCGGGTGAAAATAAACACTTGTGGTCACTAGAAACATAGAATACAAAATAATCACCATTGATCAAGCCCTGCTGATGCGTATCACCATGTATTTGTAACTTCTCTTTCTGACACACGCACACACGCGCGCGACTTGTACAGTGGTAAAGGATGATAATTGAAGTCAGTAAATTTGCGAAGTACTTACATTAATTTTATTTATTAAATTAAATATAAGTACGTACTTAATTTTTTAAACATACTTCAATTTCTACAATACATTTAATTAACAATAATTAGCACTTAGCGTAATAAAAATATAAAATACAATTAGTTTTTCTATTATGGTAAAAACAAGACAATTAAAAAAATAATTGAATTTTTACAACAGAATTTAACTTCTAAAACCCATTTAATTTTTTAAAACAAAACATTAATAATAAGCACTTAGCGTAATAAAAATATAAAATCCAATTAGTTTTTCTATTATGTTAAAAACAAGACAATTAAAAAATGTAATTTAATTTTTACAACAGATTTTAATTTCTAAAACCCATTTAATTTTCTAAACATAAACATTAATAATTAGCACTTAGCATAATAAAAATATAAAATTCAATTAGCTTGTCTATTATGTTAAAAACAAGACAATTAAAAAAGTAAATGAAATTTTTACAACAGATTTTAACTTCTAAAACCCATTTAATTTTTTAAAATATAAACATTAATAATAAGCACTTAGCATAATAAAAATATAAATCCAATTAGTTTTTCTATTATGTTAAAAGCAAGAAAATTAAAAAATGTAATTGAATTTGTACTACAGATTTTAATTTCTAAAACCCATTTAATTTTTTAAAACATGAACAATAATAATTAGAACTTAGCGTAATAAAAATATAAAATGCAATTCATTTTTCTATTATGTTAAAAACAAGACAATTAAAAAATGTAATTGAATTTTTTAAAACATAAACATTAATAATTAGCACTTAGCATAATAAAAATATAAAATGCAATTAGTTTTTCTATTGTGTTAAAAACAAGACGATTGTAAAATATAATTGAATTTTTACAACAGACTTTAATTTCTAAAATCTATTTAATTTTATAAAACATAAACATTAATAATTAGCATTTTGCGTAATGAAAATATAAAATGCATTTAGTTTTTCTATTATGTTAAAAACATGACAATTAAAAATGTAATTGAATTTTTACAACAGACTTTAATTTCTAAAACCTATTTAATTTTATAAAACGTAAACATTAATAATTAGCATTTTCCGTAATGAAAATATAAAATGCATTTAGTTTTTCTATTATGTTAAAAACATGACAATTAAAAATGTAATTGAATTTTTACAACAGACTTTAATTTCTAAAACCTATTTAATTTTATAAAACGTAAACATTAATAATTAGCATTTTCCGTAATGAAAATATGAAATGCAATTAGTTTTTATATTATGGTAAAAACAAGACAATTAAAAAAGTAATTGAATTTTTACAATAGATTTTAATTTATAAAACCCATTTAATTTTTTAAAACTTTATCATTTTTTAATTAATAGAACCTTTTTTAAAACATTCATTTTTTTAATAATTAGCATTTTATGTAATGAAAATATAAAATGAATTTAGTTTTTCTATTATGGTAAAAACAAAATAATTAAAACTCTAATTAATGATTTTTAAAATTTCTGAAATCGAAAAAATCCTATTCAATTCTTTGTTTCTTTGTGTATACGTTTTGAACGAATACTTTAACTTTTAACCATGTTTTATTTTCAAATATATGAGAATGTTGTTTGATTAGGTCCATACATTCCTCTTTTCTCGGGGGAGTACAAGTCTTTATATGGTTTTTCAAATATGTACATACAATTTTCTTCTGCTTTTTAGTCCATGGTGTCAAAATTCTTTTCTGTTTTTTTTTTGTAAATTTGAAATTGGTCTTTTTTCTTCTTTTCCATCCGAAATTTCATTGAACACCTCCTCTTCATGTTCGTCGTACTGCTCCATCAAATCACTCTCGCACAGAGAGTTCTCAGGATCCAACAAGTCTTCATCCATGTTGACTTCTATTTCATCAAGGCTTTTGCCTTTGAATTTCCCTGCTGATCCACTCTCCACTGTCAGCAGGAGCTTACTAATTTTTGCCGTTTGATAAACATCGTCCGGAAGACGGTATTCTCCTCTATGCACTTTATCGGTATGGCCCATAAAATTAGCAAGCTGCTCAACATCATTATCCGTCATATTAAATATTTGAGTGATGGTAGCCAGGTGTTTCCGTAAACGTGTAGCTGTTATAGCTTTCGGATTTTTTGTACCAGAAGCTATTGCGTGCTTCTCTAGGATTTTATACTCGACAAGTGGAGAGCTGGATCCTGGCCATCCAAAGAGATAAGGGTTTGAAACATTTTTAAATATCTGTTCTCCAGCTGATAACAATATTTCAATGTGTTCCTGTACGTCCTGGCTAAATAAAACCGGAATTCCTCTTCCATGGTTTCCCCTAATTACTATTCGTTTAAATTTTTTAATTAAAACCCTCTCGGTAGCAGTTATAGCGTCACGAAATTCTTCGTAATTCTTCTCTTTCGGGGAACTTAAGTAAGTTCTTTTTAGTAGTCATTGTAGTTCGCCGGGATGCCTTCTCTTTAATAAGATGACCTTGCAAAAAACAGTTTCTAATAAGCGTTTATATGCCGTTTCGTCATTTTTATTTTTTGAAAGCGTATCTGCTGCAACTGATGATGTTCTTGATAAGTATTCTTTTAATATTTTTAAGTCGCTTGCCAGTGGGATAATTGTAATTTTGTTCCACTTTTTCATATTAAGGTCGGCGGCAGCAAGGCTTGAAATATCAAAATGCCAATTGCTATTTATAAGGTGGATCATTGTTTTCAATTCATTTTCTGCTTGTGCAGGGGCTGCGTAGACATCTTTCTTTTTTAATGCATAATTGATTGCGATCTCGCAACAATCTTTCAAAGATTTAGAAATGTTCATGGCATATGTTGGAGACATATATGTATATATGTATCGTTTTCCATATTGTATCCGGCAACCAATTTTTTTGCTTAGACAAGTAAGTCGTAATGTTCTGGCTTCAATGCTTCAAAAAGGTTACGTATACTGGAATCTAACTTCCGTACCTCAATTAATAGCTTTCCTAGTTCTCTCATTGTTCGAGATGTTACTTGAATAAAATGCCTTTCTCTATGTATTTTCAAGTACCGGGACCCAAAATCGCAAATTAATATGTCTTTTTTTTTGCTGCTAAGGAAACAGGATCTGCGCGCATGTGTGGAAAGACTTCTGAAATAAGGCGGTCATCCATTTTCATATTTCGTGCTAATAACGTTTGTGAAGCCCCTAATGTTGCAGCTACTCTATCTGGATTCTGATAACAGCATTTTTTGTGCCTCCATAACTGTGTCTTGGCATAAAACCCCAGGCAAAATGTACATGGAAGGTGTGTAGTTCCGGTTAGATTAGGCTTTTTTACAGGTTTTCTAAATACTCCATGAGCGTTTTCAAGAAAATTTCCTTTTTTTCGCAAAGCTGTTATTAAGACTTTTCGCTCCTTACTACTCACTGGTTTCGAGAGTATTTGTTGGACGTCTGTTTCCATACTATGAGATCTTTGAATGTGGCGAGCAAAATTAAGTACAAGAGAGTCACAAAAAAAACAAAAGTCCTTCTGACGTAGACGTTTTATATTTGGTTTCATATGAGACTCGTGATTAGTAAAATGTCTTTTTTTATTATGTTTAATAATGTCCTCTTCATTTTGCTTATCTTGTTTATTACTGCAGCCTCCTAGAACATAACATAATAGAACAGAACTCAGACACACACAACAACATGCTAGTTTACTAACATCTTTTTCACATTTAGAAAAATTAAATCTTCTGTCTGGGTTTTACACTTTAGCCGGGCCTGGATATATAGGCCACAAAACTCCACAGTGCGAGAGAGTCTGGACTCTTTGGGAACCCAAAGAACTGATGACCATGACGGAGAAAAATTTTTCAACTGACTTGCAAAATTAACAATAATCAAATAAAAAAGCTACTTCTGAAGTGTGCAATTACGAAAACTGTTTCAAACACTGAGACTAGGGCAGAATTATTACGGAATGTTTGGCCAGTCAAAATACTGATAAACGTATTATTTTTCTATCGGCGATTGGAAAGGGTGTTTGCCGTGTGTGGCACATCGTGTTTTGTGTTTTTTAGTATTATATTACTGAACGAGTACTTCCTAGTCGTAAGTGATTACCTGTATGCGGTCCGCCGTGTGACTTCTCAAACTTGGTTACGTTACGCATTTCAAGGCGTATGCCTCATCATCAGACGTTTAAAAACCAAAAACACACATATCACACAAAACTGCGTTTTTCAAGAAATAAAATTGCAGAAACAAGCATATTATGTGCACGTGATGTAGGGTGCGCACCCGTTCAAGTATTGTCTGCTACTGATTGGAATTCGTTGAGCAGTCTCAAAGCAGTATCATACAGGTGGTTAGATACAAAGTTCAATTGTTCATTCAGAACACAATCACGACTGCTATCATTATTATATGCATTATAAATTTCCAGCTCCTCCAAGGCATTCATAAATCGGCCCTTGTTGCATATATGCAAAGGCATTAGATTGGACTTAAAATCTGTATAATTGTGATTGTGTTGGGTCAGATGAGGAGTGTAATTAGATTTTATATCATTGTAATTATGTGTCTTTTTTGGTAAGTGTTCACGGAAGCGTTTGTAAAAACTACTTCCGGTCTGACCTATATAGAAGCTGTCACAATCAATGCAAACCAGTTTATAAATGCCTGTTTTTTCTTCAATAGGTAAGGGCAGTTTAGGTCTAAGTATATTAATTAGTTTATTATTGGTTCTAAAAGACATAGTATAACCAATATTGTTCATCACTGAAGATAAAATTTTTGGCATGATGTATGTGTATTTCGCAGATATAAATTTTTTCGGTGTTTTATTAAGTGGACGGGGCTTAAGTTGAATGTTATTATGCTTCTTTAGCAATTTATCAATGATGTGACTACTGTAACCATTGGAAACTGCAATAAATCTTATTGTATTTAGCTCAGCCTGGAAATCATTATTGTCAAGGGGGACTGTCAACAATCCATGGATTAAACTATTATATGCTGCCATTTTTTGAGAATATGGATGGTGGGAATCAGCATGTATTGTATGGCTAGTGGCAGTAGGCTTCCTATAAATATTGAATTTCAATGTGTCCATTCGTCTAGTGAGGGTCAGGTCTAGAAAGTTAATTGAGTTATCATGCTCGGTCTCTAAAGTAAATTGAATATTATTGTTGATTTCATTTAAAAGATTTTTGAAGGAGTCAACTTGTCTCAAAGTTCCGTCAAAAATAATGAACGTGTCATCTACGTAACGGGAATAAAATTTTATCTTATTAGCGTATATGTTATTATTTAATAAATGAGTATTTTCATAGAAATTTAAGTATATGTCAGCCAACAGACCTGAGAGGGGTGAGCCCATAGCTAGACCATCGTCTTGGCTATAGAATAAACCATTGAATGTGAAATAATTTTGATTTAAAATGACTTTAAGCAAGTCAATCAACTCATCTATCACCTGTGCACTCATGGAAGCGTTAATTCGTAAATTGTCCTTCAATAATTTTAAAGTTACATCAGTTGGAATATTTGTATATAAATCCACTATGTCAAATGAAACCAATTTGTAATTAGGTTTTAATTTAACGGTATTTATCTTATTAATGAAATCAGTATTATTTGTTAAGCTGTGATTATTCTTTAACTGTAAATTGTCTTTAATTAGTTTTACAAGAATTTTTGATGTTTTGAAACCGGGGGGTGTAGTAAATTTAACCAGCGGTCTTATGGGTATGTGTGGTTTGTGGATTTTGGGGAGTCCCGTAAATATCGGAGCCTTCGCATTAATTGGCTTCAAATAACGACGTGTATTATCAGAGCAAACTCGTACATTAGTTAATACATTGGTTGAGGTTTTTGGTGTATTTATCAGTAGGATCAGATTTTAATTGTCTAGAGATAAAATCGTGAACTTTGGCATTATAAGAATCAGTATCCATGATTACTAATGTATTCCCTTTATCTGGCTTAATAATACTAGCATTATTAATAGTTATTTTTGTTTTGATGTGCCTCAAAGTTTTGTATTCACGGGAGAATAGTGGATGCATAAATAGATTATGTGGTAGGTTATCGTTAGATCTGATAGTTTTAGCGAATTTATTGTTTATTAATATGCGTGCTTCGTTCTGTACAATAGGATTCGGAATAGTCTTAATAGCCGCCTCCCCCTCAATGATCTCATAAATATGTTTGTTATTTCTGGTTGGTGGGAGATTATAATTAAGTCCTTGATTAAGGAGCACCATTTCATTATCACTGAAGTTTATATTAGTTAAATTCATTGTTCTAGGATGAAATGTATGTTTGCAATTAATGTCAGTCTCTAAATGGTGTTTACTTTCTAAACTACGAAGTTTACATAATTGCTTGAAACGTATACAGCGTGAGACACTAGCTGTGTATTTAAATATATAATCAAAAACACTGTTGATAATGCTTGGATGAATGCTGTTGAGGATATGTAAATGTAATTTGAATAAACGAGT